>JAVKPL010015767.1:0-130442 GCA_032173675.1 Gastrolobium villosum
ACCACAGCTCAGTCTGGTGCACGACGGCTCATTCTAGTGCACCGCGGCTAGCCCATGGTGCACCACGGCTCATTCTCGTGCATCGTAGCTAGCCCATGGGGCTCCATTGCTCATTCTGGTGCACCGCGGCTATTCCATGGTGCACCACAGCTCATTCTGGTGCACCGCCGCTAGCCAATGGTCCACCTCTGCTCATTCTGGTGCACCGCGGACAGCCCATGGTGCACCACGGCTCATTCTGGTGCGCCGCGGCTCTCCCATGGTGCACCGCGGCTAATTCTGGTGCACTACGGCTATCCCATTGTGCACCACGGCTCATTCTGGTGCACCGCGGCTAGCCCATGGTGCACCACGCCTCATTCTGGTGCACCGCGGCTCTTTCTGGGGCACCGCGGCTAGCCCATGGTGCACCACGGCTTATTCGGGTGCACTACGGGATAGCCCAAGGTGCACCACGGCTCATTCAGGTGCACCGCGGCTAGTCAATGGTGCATGACGGCTCATTCTGGTGCACCGCGACTAGCCAATGGTGCGCCGCGGCTCATTCTGGTGCACTGCGGCTAGTCCATGGTGCACCATGGTCGATTCTGGTGCACTGCGGCTAGTCCATGGTGCACCATGGCTGATTCTGGTGCAACCCGGCTCATTCTAGTGCAACGCGGCTAGCCCATGGTGCACCACGGCTCATTCTGGTGCACCGCGACTGATTCTGGTGCACCGCGGCTAGCCCATGGAGCACCAATGCTCATTTTGGTGCACCTCGGCTAGCCCATGGTGCAGCACGGCTCATTCTGCTGCATCGCGGCTATCCCATGGTTGACCACGGCCCATTCTGGTGCACCTCGGCTACCGATGGTGCACCACGGCTGATTGTGGTGCACCGCGGCTTTCCCATGGCGCACCACGACTCCTTCTAGTTCACCGCGGCTAGCCTATGGTGAACTGCGGCTCATTCAGATGCACCTCGACTAGCCCATGGTGCACCACGGCTCATTCTGGTGCACTCCGGCTAGCCCATGGTGCACCACGGCTCATTCGGGTGTACCATGGCTCATTTGGGTGCACCGCGGCTAGCCCATGGTGCACCATCGCTCATTCTGGTGCACCGCGGCAAGCCAATGGTGCACTGCGGCTCATTCTGGTGCACCGCGATTTACCCATGGTGCTCCACGGATCATTCTGGTGCACTGCGGCTAGCCCATGGTTCACCATGGCTCATTCTGGTGCAGCGCGGCTAGCCCATGGTTCACCATGGCTCATTCAGGTGCACTGCGGCTCATTCTGGTGCACCGAGGCTATCCCATGGTGCACCACGGCTCATTCTGGAGCACCGCCACTAGCCAATGGTCCACCACGGCTCATTCTGGTGCACCGCGGCAAGCCCATGGTGCACCAAGGCTCATTCTGGTGCACCGCGGCTGGCCCATGGTGCACCACGGCTCATTCTGGTGGACCACGGCTAGCCAATGGTGCACCACGGCTCATTCTGGTGCACCGCGGCTAGCCCATGGTGCACCGCGGCTCATTCTGGTGCACCGCGGCTAGCCCATGGTGCTCCACCGCTCATCCTGGTGCAGCGCGGCTAGCCCATGGTGCACCTCAGCTCATTCTGGTGCTCTGCTGCTAGCCCATGGTGCACCACGGCTCATTCTGGTGCACCGCGGCTATCCCATGGTGCACCACGGCTCATTCTGGTGTACCTCGGCTAGCCCATGGTGCACCACGGCTCATTCTGCTGCACCGCGGCTATCCCATGGTGCACCACGGCTCATTCTGGTGCACCGCGGCTTGCCCATGGTGCACCACGGCTGATTCTGGTGCACCGCGGCTAGCCCATGGTGCACCGCGTCTAGCCAATGGTGCACCACCGCTCATTCTGGTGCACCGCGTCTGATTCTGGTGCACCGCCGCTAGCCCATGGAGCACCACGGCTCATTCTGGTGCACCGCGGCTATCCCATGGTGCACAACGGCTCATTCTGGTGCACCTCGGCTACCCATGCTGCACCAGGATTTATACTGGTGCACCGTGGCTATCCCAGGGTGCACCACGGCTCATTCCGGTGCACCCCGGCTCATTCTGGTGCAACGCGGCTAGCCCATGGTGCACCGCGGCTCATTCTGGTGCACCGCGGCTAGCCCATGGTGTACCACGGCTCATTCTGGTGCAGCCCGGCTCATTCTGGTGCACCGCGGCTAGCCCATGGTTTACCACGGCTCCTTCTGGTGCACCCCGGCTCATTTCGGTGTACCGGGGCGAGCCCATGGTGCACCACTGCTCATTCGAGAGCACCACGGCTCATTCTGGTGTACTGCGGCTCATTCTAGTGCACCGCGGCTAGCCCATGGTGTTCCACAGCTCATTCTGGTGTAGCACGGCTAGCCCATGGTGCACCAAGGCTGATTCTGGTGCACCGCGTCTAGCCCATGGTGCACCACCGCTCATTTTGGTGCACCGCGGCTAGCCCATGGTGCACCACAGCTCATCCTGGTGCAGCGCGGCTAGTCCATGGTGCACCACGGCTCATTATGGGGCACCGCGACTTGCCAATGGTCAACCACGGCTCATTCTGGTGCACCACGGCTAGCCCATGGTGCACCACGGCTCTTTCTGGTGCACCACGGCTATCCCATGGTGCACCGCGACTAACCCATGGTCCACCACGGCTCATTCTGGTGCACCGCGGCTAGCCCGGGGTGCACCCCGGCTCATTCTGGTGCACCGCGGCTAACCCATGGTGCACCACAGCTCATTCTGGTGCACCGCGCCTGATTCTGGTGCACCGCGGCTAGCCCATGGAGCACCAATGCTCATTTTGGTGCACCTCGGCTAGCCCATGGTGCAGCACGGCTCATTCTGCTGCATCGCGGCTATCCCATGGTTGACCACGGCCCATTCTGGTGCACCTCGGCTACCGATGGTGCACCACGGCTGATTGTGGTGCACCGCGGCTTTCCCATGGCGCACCACGACTCATTCTGGTTCACCGCGGCTAGCCAATGGTGCACTGCGGCTCATTCTGATGCACCTCGACTAGCCCATGGTGCACCACGGCTCATTCTGGTGCACGGCGGCTAGCCCATGGTGCACCACGGCTCATTGTGGTGCACCGCGGCTAGCCCATGGTGCACCACGGCTCATGGTGGTGCACCGCGGCTAGCCCATGGTGCACCACGGCTCATTCTGGTGCACCGCGGCTAGCCCATGGTGCACCACGGCTCATTCTGGTGCACCGCGGCAAGCCCATGGTGCTCCACAGCTCATCCTGGTACAGCGAGACTAGCCCATGTGAACCTCGGCTCATTCTGGTGCACCACGGCTAGCCCATCGTGCACCACTGCTCATTCTGGTGCACCGCGGCAAGCCCATGGTGCTCCACAGCTCATCCTGGTACAGCGCGGCTAGCCCATGTGAACCTCGGCTCATTCTGGTGCACCACGGCTAGCCCATAGTGCACCACTGCTCATTCTGGTGCACCGCAGCTAGCCCATGGTGCACCACGGCACATTCTGGTGCACCGCGGCTAGCCCATGGTTCACCATGGCTCATTTTGGTGCACTACGGCTCATTCTGGTGCACCATGGCTCATTCTGGTGCATCGCGGCTAGCCCATGGTGCACCACGGCTCATTCTAGTGTACCGCGGCTGGCCAATGGTTCACCACGGCTCATTCTTGTGCACCGCGGCTAGCCCATGGTGCTCCACGGCACCGCGGCTCATTCTGGTGCACCGCGGCTATCCCATGGTGCACCACGGCTCATTCTGGTGCACCTCGGTTAGACCATGGTGCACAACGGCTCATTCTGGTGTACCGCGGCTAACCCATGGTGCACCACGGCTCATTCTGGTGTACCGCTCTAGCCAATGGTGCACCACGGCTCATTCTTATGCACCGTGGCTAGCCCAAGGTGCACCACGGCTCATTCTGGTGCACCGCGGCTCGCCCATGGTGCTCCACCGCTCATCCTGGTGCAGCGCGACTAGCCCATTGTGAAACTGCTCTGATACCATAAATGTAACACCCCGTTACCGGACCGGTGTGTTAACAACAAATATGATATTAAGCGCAGTTACAATCACAGTAATTGAGCTAATTAAATTACGGGCAACTTTTTTCTTTTATCATATTCCTTTTCATAACAATAACCTTTTCCGTAATCAATTAAAACAACCCTATAATTGTTAATGCAATTCGCGGAATCATTCAGTTTACCAATATCACTACTCTTTCTTTTTGTTCAACCCATTTAAACTCATCATCTTACTCTCACATCTTACCATGTTATAGTCCTTTATATTAGCTACGCGTGGTTTCAAACCGCGCACCATTTGGAGTTCTACACACTAAGTTAAGCCCCTTTCTTTTTGTCTAGAAAAACCTGAATTTTCAAAATTTACATTGTGGTAATCGATTACCAGGGAGTGGTAATCGATTACCACCAGTTAAAAATGAGGCAGTAGCCAATTTTTCATCCCCTGTTCTCTGGTAATCGATTACCAAAGTTGGGTAATCGATTACTCCACTTGGTAATCGATTACCAAGCCTCTGGTAATCGATTACCAGGCAGACAGTAGCATTTATTTTGTCCCCTGTTGCATGGTAATCGATTACCATGCTTGGGTAATCGATTACTATGCAGTAAAAATGACAGTAGACAGCTTTTTAAGTCCAAAAGGAGTTGTGTAATTCATTCCTAACACCTTAATACTCCACACAACACTTACACATACCCTAATGTAGGCTCTAGGCCCTTCCATCATGCATTTTCATACAAGAATACATCCATTACATAATCCTTGAGTTTATGGCTATTTTACAACAATAATGAGCCATTTACAACATCATGTATCAAGGCCTCAAATACAAGAAATGTGGCAATGGACAAGTCCCATGCTCACTCAAAATATACAATAGATACTAAAGGCATACATATACATCAAATTTAAAGGACTTAACATGTAGTCATGAACATACAAAGGCATGGCATTTTCAACATGCACAAGTTCATGATCTAAATCCAAAGCATTAAACATATGCAAGGTGTGTCCCAATCAAATCCTCAACACACTGTGCCTCCAATATGCACCTCATGCTCCACTCCTCCAGGCTCAACCTAACCTGAAATGATGCCCCCAAACACGGGGTGAGATATACAAATATATCTCAGTAAACCAAGGGCCCTGGAGGCTTCTCCACCCCATGGCTCACTCAATGTGCAATAATGACATTTATGTAAAATGCATGACATACAATATCACAAACAACTGGAGACAAACCGAGAACATCCACAATTGGATTACGTTCAAGGACTCCATCTTATAACTCCCGAGACCTTCCTGGCGCCTCTCCCATGGTTGAGAAGACTCCATGGAAAAACCCAACTGGAACTCCTCATGAGCCCTATCCAGCGGAAGTCCCACGTTTGGATCATCCTGGTGTCGCTCCCAGAGTCAACCCCACGGCAAAACCCAACTGGAATCCCCAGCGAAATTATCCAGCGGATGTCCAAACCAACACAAGTCAACTGGCCAGTGACCAAACAATTTCACACATAACATGCAATAAAGCATGAAACACATAATCACACAATGTCCAATGACACAAAATCCAACCACAACCTTCCACTAGGTGTGGTGGAGCACACAAGGGACTAAACCCCAGTTCCAAAGGTTACCTAAACACCGAGCCAATGCTCCATATGTAAGCTAATTCTAAAATAAGTAATTAAAGTGTTAAGTGAGAAATTAAGTGAAGGATTAGTGAAAATCCCAAAGAATAAGCCAAAATACAAAGAAAGGACAAAACGGTAATTAGCCAACACGCAACCCTAGGAAGGTAAAAATTGAGCAGGAGGTTTCAGATGATAAAAATAAGCTTGGAAATGGATTCAGAACGAAAAATTGAGTGGATAGGCAAGTTTCAGAAAAATCGGTGAATAGTGTTTTTAGCGGGTAAAAATACCGCAGTCAGATTGCACCGTAAAACGTGCCAGTGGAATTTTGAGCTCTAGGTTTCAAATATTGATTTTAAATGTTCCATAGAAATAGGAAATATGATTTCTGATAATATTTTAGGGATTTAAGTCAATTTGTGGAAGTTTGTTAACGGAGCGCGCTGTACCTTAAAGCAGTGTTTTTTCGAACAACCGGAAAGCTCCAAATTTTTATCTGAAAGAGTAAAATTAAAGGATTTTGTTAAGATGAAAAATTATAATTTCTCATTAGGTTTTTAAATTGTGAATTTTAGTGATGACCGGAGGGAAATTCGGGTGAGTTTTAAATCACCGCGGCTAGCCCATTGTGTACCACGACTCATTCTGGTGCACCACGGCTCATTCTGGTGCACCGCTGCTAGCCCATGGTGTACCTCGGCTCATTCCGGTGCACCGCGGCTAGCCCATGGTGCACCACGGCTCATTTTGGTGCACCCCGAATCATTTTGGTGCACCAGGGCGAGCCCATTGTGCACCACAGCTGATTCGGGTGCACCACAGATCATTCTGGTGCACCACAGATCATTCTGGTGTACTGCGGCTCATTCTGGTGAACCGCGGCTAGCTCATGGTTCACCACGACTCATTCTAGTGCACCGCGGCTAGCCCATGGTGCTCCACAGCTCATCCTGGTGCAGCGTGGCTAGCCCATGGTGCACCACAGCTCATTCTGGTGCACCGCGGCTAGCCCATGGTGCACCACAGCTCATTCTGGTGCACAACAGCTCATTCTAGTGCACCGCGGCTAGCCCATGGTGCACCACAACTCGTCCTGGTGCAGCTAGGCTAGCCAATGGTGCACTACGGCTCATTCTGGTGCACCGCGGCTAGCCAATGGTCCGCCACGGCTAATTCTGGTGCACGACGACTAGCCCATGGTGCACCACGGCTCATTCTGGTGCACCGCGGCTAGCCCATGGTGCTCCACAGCTCATCCTGGTGCAGCGCGGCTAGCCCATGGTGAACCCCGGCTCATTCTGGTGCACCGCGGCTAGCCCATGGTGCACCACAACTCATTCTGGTGCACCGCGGCTAGCCCATGGTGCACCACAGCTCATTCTGGTGCACCGCGGCTAGCCCATGGTGCACCACGGCTCATAATGGTGCACCACGGCTCATAATGGTGCAGCTCGGCTAGCCCATGGTGCACTACGGCTCATTCTGGTGCACCGCGGCTAGCCGATGGTCCGCCACGGCTAATTCTGGTGCACGACGACTAGCCCATGGTGCACCACGGCTCATTCTGGTGCACCGCGGCTAGCCGATGGTCCGCCACGGCTAATTCTGGTGCACCGCGTCTAGCCCATGGTGCACCACGGCTCATTCTGGTGCACCGCGGCTAGCCCATGGTGCACCACGGCTCATTCTGGTGCACCCCAGCTCCTTTTAGTGCACGAGGGCGAGCCCATGGTGTACCACGGCTCATTCGGGTGCATCACGGCTTATTCTGGTGCACCTCGGCTCATTCTGGTGAAGCGCGGCTAGCCCATGGTGCACCACGGCTCATTCTGGAGCACTGTGGCTAGCCCATTGTGTACCACGGCTCATTCTGCTGCACCACGGCTCATTCTGGTGCACCGCGGCTAGCCCATGGTACACCCCGGCTCATTCTGGTGCACCGTGGCTAGCCCATGGTCCACCACGACTCATTGTGGTGCACCCCGGCTCATTTTGGTGCACCAGGGCGAGCCCATGGTGCACCACGGCTCATTCTGGTGAACCACAGATCATTCTGGTGTACCGCGGCTCATTCTGGTGCACCGTGGCTAGCCCACGGTGCACCACGACTCATTCTGGTGCACCCTGGCTAGCACAGGGTGCTCCACTGCTCATCCTGGTGCAGCGCGGCTAGCCCATGGTGCACCACAGCTCATTCTGGTGCACCGCGGCTAGCAAAGGTGCACCACAGCTCATTATGGTGCACCGCGGCTAGGCCGCGGTGCACCACGGCTCATTCTGGTGGACCGCGGCTAGCCCACGGTGTACCACGGCTCATTCTGGTGCACCGCGGCTCATTTTGGTGTACCATGGCTCATTCTGGTGCACCTCAGCTCATTATGGTGCTCCGCGGCTAACCCATGGTGTGTCGCGTCTCATTCTGGTGCACCCCGGCTCATTCTGGTGCACCGCGGCTAGCCCAAGGTGCACCACGGCTCATTTTGGTACACCACAGCTTATTCTGGTGCACCACGGCTAGCCCATGTTGCACCGCGGCTCATCCCCGTGCACCGCGGCTAGCCCATGGTGCACCACGGCTCGTTCTAGTGCACCACGGCTAGCCCATGGTGCACCACGGCTAGCCCATGCTGCACCACGGCTCATTCTCGTGCACAACGGTTAGCCCATGGTACACCACGGCTCATTCTAATGCACTGCTGCTAGCCCATAGAGCACCAGGGCTCATTCTGGTGCACCGCGGCTAGCCAATGGTCCGCCACGGCTCTTTCTGGTGCTCCGCGGCTAGCCAATGGTCCACCACGGCTCTTTCTGGTGCTCCGCGGCTAGCCCATGGTGCACTACGGCTCATTCTGGTGCACCGCGGCTAGCCAATGGTCCGCCACGGCTAATTCTGGTGCACGACGACTAGCCCATGGTGCACCACGGCTCTTTCTGGTGCTCCGCGGCTAGCCCATGGTGCATCACGGCTCATTCGGGTGCACCGCGGCTAGCCCATGGTGCACCACCGCTCATTCTGGTGCACCGCGGCTAGCCAATGGTGCACTGCGGCTCATTCTGGTGCACCGCGACTAGCCCATGGTGCACCACCGCTCATTCTGGTGCACTGCGGCTAGGCCATGGTGCACCACGGCTCATTCTGGTGCACCCCGGCTTATTCTGGTGCAACGCGGCTAGCCCATGGTGCACCACGGCTCATTCTGGTGCACCACGGCTCATTCTGGTGCACCTTGGCTTATTCTGGTGCACCGCGGCTAGCCCATGGTGTACCACAACTCATTGTGGTGCATCGCGACTCATTCTGGTGCAGCGCGGCTAGCCCATGGTGTACCCCGGCTCATTTCGGTGCTCCGCGGCTAGTCCATGGTGCACCACGGCTCCTTCTGGTGCACCCCGCCTCTTATTGGTGCACCAGGGCGAGCCCATGGTGCACCACGGCTCATTCGGGTTCACCACGGCTCGTTCTGGTGCACCACGACTTATTCTGGTGCACCTCGGCTCATTCTGGTGCAGCGTGGCTAGCGCATGGTGCACCACGGCTCATTCCGGTGCACCGCGGCTAGCCCATTGTGTACCACGGCTCATTCTGGTGCACCACGGCTCGTTCTGGTGCACCGCTGCTAGCCCATGGTGTACCCCGGCTCATTCTGGTGCACCGCGGCTAGCCCATGGTGCACCACGGCTCATTCTGGTGCACCCCGACTCATTTTGGTGCACCAGGGCGAGCCCATGGTGCACCACAGCTGATTTGGGTGCACCTCAGATCATTCTGGTGTACTGCGGCTTATTCTGGTGCACCGTGGCTAGCTCTTGGTGCACCATGACTCATTCTGGTGCAGCGCGGCTAGCCCATGGTGCTCCACAGCTCATCCTGGTGCAACGCGGCTAGCCCATGGTGCACCACAGCTCATTCTGGTGCAGCGCGGCTAGCCCATGGTGCACCACAGCTCATTCTGGTGCACAGCGGCTCATTCTAGTGCACCGCGGATAGCCCATGGTGCACCACAACTCGTCCTGGTGCAGCTCGCCTAGCCCATGGTGCACCACGGCTCATTCTGGTGCACCGCGGCTAGCCAATGGTCCGCCACGGCTAATTCTGGTGCACCGCGACTAGCCGATGGTGCACCACGGCTCATTCTGGTGCACCGCGGCTAGCCCATGGTGCACCATGGCTCATTCTGCTGCACCCCGGTTGATTCTGGTGCAACGCGGCTTGCCCATGGTGCACCACAGCTAATTTTGGTGCACCCCTACTAGCCCATGGTGCACCCCGGCTCATTCTGGTGCAGCACGGCTAGCCCATTGTGCACCCCGGTTCATTCTGGTGCAACGCGGCTAGCCCATGGTGCACCACGGCTCATTCTGGTGCACCGCGGCTAGCTCATGGTGCACCACGTCTCATTCTGGTGCACCGCGGCTAGGCCATGGTGCACCACGGCTCATTCTGGTGCACCGCGGCTAGCCCATGGTGCACCACGACTCATTCTGGTGCACTTGGGCTGATTCTGGTGCACCGCGGCTAGCCCATGGAGCACCAAGGCTCATTCCGGTGCACCGCGGATAGCCCATGGTGCACCACGGCTCATTCGGGTGCACCGCGGCTAGCCCATTGTGCACCACGGCTCATTCTGGTGCAGCACGGCTAGCCAATGGTGCACCACGGCTCATTCTGGTGCACCGCGACTAGCCAATGGTGCACCGCGCTTATTCTGGTGCACCGTGACTAGCCCAGGGTGCTCCACGGCTCATTCTGGTGCACTGCGGCTAGCCCATGGTGCAACACGGCTCATTCTGGTGCACCCTGGCTCATTCTGGTGCAACGCAGCTATCCCATGGTGCACCACGGCTCATTCTGGTGAACGACGGATCATTCTGGTGCACTACGGCTCATTCTGGTGCACTCCGGATCATTCTGGTGGACCGCGGCTCATCCTGGTGCACCGCGGCTAGCCCATGGTGCACCCCGGCTCATCCTGGCGCACCGCGGCTAGCCCATGGTGCACCTCGGCTCATTCTGGTGCACCACGGCTCTTTCTGGTGCTCCGCGGCTAGCCCATGGTGCACTACGGCTCATTCTGGTGCACCGCGGCTAGCCAATGGTCCGCCCCGGCTAATTCTGGTGCACGACGGCTAGCCCATGGTGCACCACGGCTCTTTCTGGTGCTCCGCGGCTAGCCCATGGTGCATCACGGCTCATTCTGGTGCACCGTGGCTAGCCCAGGGTGCACGATGGCTAGCCCATGGTGCACCACGGCTCATTCTCGTGAACCGCAGCTAGCCCATGGTGCACCACGGCTCATTCTGGTGCAGCGCGGCTAGCCCATGGTGCACCACGGCTCATTCTGGTGCACCGCGGCTAGCAAAGGTGCACCACAGCTCATTATGGTGCACCGCGGCTAGGCCGCGGTGCACCACGGCTCATTCTGGTGGATCGCGGCTAGCCCACGGTGTACCACGGCTCATTCTGGTGCACCGCGGATCATTCTGGTGTACCATGGCTCATTCTGGTGCACCTCAGCTCATTATGGTGCTCCGCGGCTAACCCATGGTGTGTCGCGTCTCATTCTGGTGCACCCCGGCTCATTCTGGTGCACCGCGGCTAGCCTAAGGTGCACCACGGCTCATTTTGGTACACCACAGCTTATTCTGGTGCACCACGGCTAGCCCATGTTGCACCGCGGCTCATCCCCGTGCACCGCGGCTAGCCCATGGTGCACCACGGCTCGTTCTAGTGCACCACGGCTAGCCCATGGTGCACCACGGCTAGCCCATGCTGCACCACGGCTCATTCTCGTGCACAACGGTTAGCCCATGGTACACCACGGCTCATTCTAATGCACTGCTGCTAGCCCATAGAGCACCAGGGCTCATTCTGGTGCACCGCGGCTAGTCCATGGTGCACCACGGCTCATTCTGGTGCACCACGGCTCATTCTGGTGCACCACAACTTATTCTGGGGCACCGCGGCTAGCCCATGTTGCACCGCGGCAAATCCTGGTGCACCGCGGCTAGCCCATGGTGCACCGCGGCTCATCCTGGTGCACCGCGGCTAGCCCATGGTGCACCGCGGCTCATCCTGGTGCACCGCGGCTAGCCCATGGTGCACCCCGGCTCATCCTGGCGCACCGCGGCTAGCCCATGGTGCACCTCGGCTCATTCTGGTGCACCACGGCTCTTTCTGGTGCTCCGCGGCTAGCCCATGGTGCACTACGGCTCATTCTGGTGCACCGCGGCTAGCCAATGGTCCGCCACGGCTAATTCTGGTGCACGACGACTATCCCATGGTGCACCACGGCTCTTTCTGGTGCTCCGCGGCTAGCCCATGGTGCATCACGGCTCATTCGGGTGCACCGCGGCTAGCCCATGGTGCACCACCGCTCATTCTGGTGCACCGCGGCTAGCCAATGGTGCACTGCGGCTCATTCTGGTGCACCGCGACTAGCCCATGGTGCACCACCGCTTATTCTGGTGCACTGCGGCTAGGCCATGGTGCACCACGGCTCATTCTGGTGCACCCCGGCTTATTCTGGTGCAACGCGGCTAGCCCATGGTGCACCACGGCTCATTCTGGTGCACCACGGCTCATTCTGGTGCACCTTGGCTTATTCTGGTGCACCGCGGCTAGCCCATGGTGTACCACAGCTCATTGTGGTGCATCGCGACTCATTCTGGTGCAGCGCGGCTAGCCCATGGTGTACCCCGGCTCATTTTGGTGCTCCGCGGCTAGTCCATGGTGCACCACGGCTCCTTCTGGTGCACCCCGCCTCTTATTGGTGCACCAGGGCGAGCCCATGGTGCACCACGGCTCATTCGGGTTCACCACGGCTCGTTCTGGTGCACCACGACTTATTCTGGTGCACCTCGGCTCATTCTGGTGCAGCGTGGCTAGCGCATGGTGCACCACGGCTCATTCCGGTGCACCGCGGCTAGCCCATTGTGTACCACGGCTCATTCTGGTGCACCACGGCTCATTCCGGTGCACCGCGGCTAGCCCATTGTGTACCACGGCTCATTCTGGTGCACCACGGCTCGTTCTGGTGCACCGCTGCTAGCCCATGGTGTACCCCGGCTCATTCTGGTGCACCGCGGCTAGCCCATGGTGCACCACGGCTCATTCTGGTGCACCCCGACTCATTTTGGTGCACCAGGGCGAGCCCATGGTGCACCACAGCTGATTTGGGTGCACCTCAGATCATTCTGGTGTACTGCGGCTTATTCTGGTGCACCGTGGCTAGCTCTTGGTGCACCATGACTCATTCTGGTGCAGCGCGGCTAGCCCATGGTGCTCCACAGCTCATCCTGGTGCAACGCGGCTAGCCCATGGTGCACCACAGCTCATTCTGGTGCAGCGCGGCTAGCCCATGGTGCACCACAGCTCATTCTGGTGCACAGCGGCTCATTCTAGTGCACCGTGGATAGCCCATGGTGCACCACAACTCGTCCTGGTGCAGCTCGCCTAGCCCATGGTGCACCACGGCTCATTCTGGTGCACCGCGGCTAGCCAATGGTCCGCCACGGCTAATTCTGGTGCACCGCGACTAGCCGATGGTGCACCACGGCTCATTCTGGTGCACCGCGGCTAGCCCATGGTGCACCATGGCTCATTCTGCTGCACCCCGGTTGATTCTGGTGCAACGCGGCTTGCCCATGGTGCACCACAGCTAATTCTGGTGCACCCCTACTAGCCCATGGTGCACCCCGGCTCATTCTGGTGCACCACGGCTAGCCCATTGTGCACCCCGGTTCATTCTGGTGCAACGCGGCTAGCCCATGGTGCACCACGGCTCATTCTGGTGCACCGCGGCTAGCCCATGGTGCACCACGTCTCATTCTCGTGCACCGCGGCTAGGCCATGGTGCACCACGGCTCATTCTGGTGCACCGCGGCTAGCCCATGGTGCACCACGACTCATTCTGGTGCACTTGGGCTGATTCTGGTGCACCGCGGCTAGCCCATGGAGCACCAAGGCTCATTCTGGTGCACCGCGGATAGCCCATGGTGCACCACGGCTCATTCGGGTGCACCGCGGCTAGCCCATTGTGCACCACGGCTCATTCTGGTGCACCGCGGCTAGCCCATGGTGCACCACACCTCATTCTGGTGCACCGCGACTAGCCAATGGTGCACCGCGCTTATTCTGGTGCACCGTGACTAGCCCAGGGTGCTCCACGGCTCATTCTGGTGCACTGCGGCTAGCCCATGGTGCAGCACGGCTCATTCTGGTGCACCCTGGCTCATTCTGGTGCAACGCAGCTATCCCATGGTGCACCACGGCTCATTCTGGTGAACGACGGATCATTCTGGTGCACTACGGCTCATTCTGGTGCACTCCGGATCATTCTGGTGGACCGCGGCTCATCCTGGTGCACCGCGGCTAGCCCATGGTGCACCCCGGCTCATCCTGGCGCACCGCGGCTAGCCCATGGTGCACCTCGGCTCATTCTGGTGCACCACGGCTCTTTCTGGTGCTCCGCGGCTAGCCCATGGTGCACTACGGCTCATTCTGGTGCACCGCGGCTAGCCAATGGTCCGCCACGGCTAATTCTGGTGCACGACGGCTAGCCCATGGTGTACCACGGCTCTTTCTGGTGCTCCGCGGCTAGCCCATGGTGCATCACGGCTCATTCGGGTGCACCGCGGCTAGCCCATGGTGCACCACCGCTCATTCTGGTGCACCGCGGCTAGCCAATGGTGCACTGCGGCTCATTCTGGTGCACCGCGACTAGCCCATGGTGCACCACCGCTCATTCTGGTGCACTGCGGCTAGGCCATGGTGCACCACGGCTCATTCTGGTGCACCCCGGCTTATTCTGGTGCAACGCGGCTAGCCCATGGTGCACCACGGCTCATTCTGGTGCACCACGGCTCATTCTGGTGCACCTTGGCTTATTCTGGTGCACCGCGGCTAGCCCATGGTGTACCACAGCTCATTGTGGTGCATCGCGACTCATTCTGGTGCAGCGCGGCTAGCCCATGGTGTACCCCGGCTCATTTTGGTGCTCCGCGGCTAGTCCATGGTGCACCACGGCTCCTTCTGGTGCACCCCGCCTCTTATTGGTGCACCAGGGCGAGCCCATGGTGCACCACGGCTCATTCGGGTTCACCACGGCTCGTTCTGGTGCACCACGACTTATTCTGGTGCACCTCGGCTCATTCTGGTGCAGCGTGGCTAGCGCAAGGTGCACCACGGCTCATTCCGGTGCACCGCGGCTAGCCCATTGTGTACCACGGCTCATTCTGGTGCACCACGGCTCGTTCTGGTGCACCGCTGCTAGCCCATGGTGTACCCCGGCTCATTCTGGTGCACCGCGGCTAGCCCATGGTGCACCACGGCTCATTCTGGTGCACCCCGACTCATTTTGGTGCACCAGGGCGAGCCCATGGTGCACCACAGCTGATTTGGGTGCACCTCAGATCATTCTGGTGTACTGCGGCTCATTCTGGTGCACCGTGGCTAGCTCTTGGTGCACCATGACTCATTCTGGTGCAGCGCGGCTAGCCCATGGTGCTCCACAGCTCATCCTGGTGCAACGCGGCTAGCCCATGGTGCACCACAGCTCATTCTGGTGCAGCGCGGCTAGCCCATGGTGCACCACAACTCATTCTGGTGCACAACGGCTCATTCTAGTGCACCGCGGATAGCCCATGGTGCACCACAACTCGTCCTGGTGCAGCTCGCCTAGCCCATGGTGCACCACGGCTCATTCTGGTGCACCGCGGCTAGCCAATGGTCCGCCACGGCTAATTCTGGTGCACCGCGACTAGCCGATGGTGCACCATGGCTCATTCTGCTGCACCCCGGTTCATTCTGGTGCAACGCGGCTTGCCCATGGTGCACCACAGCTAATTCTGGTGCACCCCTACTAGCCCATGGTGCACCCCGGCTCATTCTGGTGCACCACGGCTAGCCCATGGTGCAACCCGGCTCATTCTAGTGCAACGCGGCTAGCCCATGGTGCACCACGGCTCATTCTGGTGCACCACTGCTAGCCCATGGTGCACCACGTCTCATTCTGGTGCACCGCGGCTAGCCTATGGTGCACCACGGCTCATTCTGGTGTACTGCGGCTAGCCCATGGTGCACCACGCCTCATTCTGGTGCACTTGGGCTGATTCTGGTGCACCGCGGCTAGCCCATGGAGCACCAAGGCTCATTCTGGTGCACCGCGGATAGCCCATGGTGCACCACGGCTCATGCGGGTGCACCGCGGCTAGCCCATTGTGCACCACGGCTCATTCTGGTGCACCGCGGCTAGCCCATGGTGCACCACGGCTCATTCTGGTGCACCGCGACTAGCCAATGGTGCACCGCGCTTATTCTGGTGCACCGTGACTAGCCCAGGGTGCTCCACGGCTCATTCTGGTGCACTGCGGCTAGCCCATAGTGCAGCACGGCTCATTCTGGTGCACCCTGGCTCATTCTGGTGCAACGCAGCTATCCCATGGTGCACCACGGCTCATTCTGGTGAACGGCGGATCATTCTGGTGCACTACGGCTCATTCTGGTGCACTCCGGATCATTCTGGTGGACCGCGGATCATTCTGGTGGACCGTGGCTAGCCCATGGTGCACCACGGCTTATTTTGGTGTATCGCCGCTAGCCCATGGTTCACCACGGCTCATTCTGGTGCACCGCGGCTAGGCAATGGTGCACCATGGCTCATTCTGGTGCACCGCGGCTAGCCGATGGTGCACCATGGCTTATTCTGGTGCACCACGGCTCATTCTGGTGCATTGCAGCTAGGCAATGGTCCACCACATCTCATTCTGATACACCGCAGCTAGCCCATGGTGCTCCACGGCTCATTCTGGTGCACCGCGACTCATTCTGGTGCACCGCGGCTAGCCCATGGTGTACTGCGGCTCATTCTGGTGCACCACGACTCATTTTGGTGCACCACGGCTAGCCCATGGTGCACCGCGACTCATTCTGGTGTACTGCAACTCATTCTCGTCAAACTCGGGCTCTGATACCACTGTTGGGAACTCTGTTCCCTCAAACTCGGCTAGGAAGCCTTTTGTGCGGAAGTCAATCAACAAGATCCGGAGTTCGGATCTCGGCAGTATCTCAGTTTGAATATCACCAGGTCGGCAGTGCAGCGGAAAAATCAAAAACAAATAGGAGAGAGAGAAGAAGAACACAACTAGATTTTACGTGGAAAATCTTCTCCAATGAAGAAGTAAAAACCACGGGACCTAGTACAAATCAAAAAATCCACTATGAAAAATAATGGTTACAAAATGTGGTGGTTAATTCAACCTCTCCAACAATGGTGATAATCAAACTACCCTAGAGATGTTTCTCTCAAACTCCCCCTAAAGATCTCTCAAATGCAAAGCATGAAGTTTTGCTCAAACAATCAAACAATTTTCTCTCAAAATTTCTCTCAAACAAAATCCTCACATATATATCCTAGCCTCCACCCCAACTATGAGTATTTATAAGAGGTGGAAATTAAGGTTAGGGGTATTTTAGGAAAACTACTTCAAATGGGCTTAGCATTAAAGGAGGGCCCAACAATATCTAGGTCCGCTCGTGAAAGAAGAAGGAATAATAATATGCTTTCAAGTTCTGACTGCTCTATCTTCGCCTCTCTCAAATGCATGTATTATATTTTTGTACAACTCTGCTCTGAGATGATTTTGGTTATGTCGAATGAAATTAAGGCATTCATGCTCAATCATAGTGTAAGCATCAACAATGGATCTGACATCTGTCAAATTCAACAAAATCGAATCCATTGACAGGAATAACAACATCAACACTGAATCTAACATTTGTCATCAGGTTGGAAGACAAGCGATAATCATGCCTAGTTGGCCTGCAATTATCACTACTTAATCCAACTCCAAAATTTTTAATAAAATAGGCTTCTCCTTCACAAATTTTTTTCTAGACTTGTAAAGAACCTTTAACTGTAGTATCGACCCTTCCACCCTACAAAACACATACATTAGGAACTCGTTCATCCAAAATCGAATGACAACAGAGCTGCAAAAAAAAATGTATTTACCTATTCATTCAATAGAACCATCTCCAAATTGTCATCAAAATCCTTACACTGAAAATTAGGAACCTTCTAACTCCTAGCCACCCTAACCTTAATCCTCCGCTCCTCCTTGGTAGGATTGAGGTCCTTTATAAAATCATATTTGGAGAACATAACGTAGAAGAACAGTTTCAGAAGATGAAAAATAGAAGCAAACCAAAATAGAAGAATATGGGCAAAGATGGTGATTAACAAAGGAAAAAATTGTCAATTACAGATATCCTATTTATACTCATTTTAATAAAATTGTATTTTATTTCACAGTTTTTAGAGCTTCTAACAATTAATAGGTTTAACCATTACCCATGTAGAAAGTAGTGGGATATTAATACAGCTGTCTGCCACAATAGAATTTTGAAGTCTTTTCCCACCCACCAATTTGAAAATTCGAATTTTAAAAGTTGCTAAAAGAAGAAACATTTCAAATTGGTTTTAAAGGAGAAAATAACACGTCAACAAAGTTTCCATGGGCAGGATGAAGATTTTACATATTAAGATGTGGACAACTAACTATAAACTGATAAAATACATATATCATGAACTGTCTGCATCATTTGATTACATAACAAGCAAAAGTAATCATTCTCTAACATACATGGTATATGTGGCCCCTTTCCATGTGGTGCTGCTACTCAATTTGTGGAGGTACCTAAAATGTAATCCTGATAATGCGAGGTGATGTAAAATCTCAGTAAACTAAAGGTCATTGGAGAATCACTCCACCTGTAATCCACTTAGTGTGCGGCAGCAGTAAAATACACATAATATCATGCATAATAAACTATCACATACTTAATTGAGAAAACATAAAAAGGGGAAAATATATTTCAACTCACCATTCGTGTGGTGCTTACAAGTTACAATGTACATCAAAAGTCATGAGTTAAGAGTTCAACTCTCCCTCAATATGGTATGTCAAAAAGTCATAAGAAATCAAGTAGTTATCATAAATATTTTATCACAAGAAGATTATTGTTTATTCTTTATCAAATGTTAAAACAAAAACTCATTTACATGGACTTTATCGTTATTGTTATTTTCATCTATTTATTTTAAGGGTAGGATATTATCACAATCAATTAGTGTTATTACCGATCAATTTCATCGTTAGATTATGTTTAATCCAACGGTTATATTTATTCTCACCTTTGTATGGTCATGATTCTTTATATTAATGTGAAAGTATAAAATATGAGAAATCATAATCATATAAAAGTAAAAATAAATATAAAGTATTAGATATGAGGAATCGTAACCATACAAAGATGAAAATAAATATAATTACTGAATTAACATAATCGATTTAATGATAAAATTAATTGCTTACAATTTCTTCGCTTTATTTTATTTTTTTATTTTTCCCTTATTAACCGAAAGTTGGAGTCATATAAAAAATATGCTCCACACATATAACCTTCCACTTTATCAAAAAATCAGGGTTTATCGAAGGGGGTTTAGAGCTATTGCTCAATACCAGAAACCCCAACCTCGTTCCAAAGCTTCAAAATTTCTCATTGACACGCACGTCCGCAACCCGTTCAGCTCCCAAATGGTTCGCTCCAATGGCGTTAGGCTCCTTAGATCTCTGCCTGTAAAACTCTCTATTTTTCTCTCATGCCCCTCGATTTGGCATCCATTTCGCTTTTTCAGGCATTTTCTATATGAACTTCGATTGAACAACTTTGTGGGAATTTTTTGTTGTGTTTTTATCTTTTTTCTTTGTGGTGTACTTGAATCTCAGATATATGAATCAGTATTCCAATCGGGTTATAGGACATTGAAATCAGGAGGACTTTGCAATCCGTCAAGTATTACTGGAAAATTTTCTCCTAATGGTATGCGTTAAATTCACCGTTTATTATTATTATTAATTTTTTTTTGGGTGTTAAAGTTACTAAGGCGAGTTTGAAGGTTGTTTTTGTGATTCAGTTGTGCAGTTATAGAGGAATGAGACTCTGTTGTTGAAGTCGTTATATTTTGATTAGATTGACCATTATTTGTCCACTTGTTGTTTTCTTTGGGATGTTGACTTTTCTAGTATTGTTTTCGCTGATCTTTTCCGACCTTATCAAAGTGCAGTAGATGGTAATAATTTGAAGAACTGGTTGCTATTGGGAGCTGCAAATACATATTGGGGAGCATCCAGATCCATTCATGGCTCAGGTATAAATTATTGCATTATGTGTAACATGCATGCCATCCTTTTCATTCTTCCTGGTGTCATATGGAAAAACATTTTGTAAGTTGCTTTTGTTATTTATGGCTTGCATTTGTCTACTATTTTCCTATGGTGATGAAGCGGAAGGAACTTGAAGTTATGCTGCTTTCATTCAATTGCCTCCGCATTTTCCTCTTTTGGTCCTTCCCTCTATGCATTTTTATTTGTTGTCCCTTGCATTTCAATGACTTATTTTTTCACTTTAACCTTTTCAGGATTGTTGGCAAGAGATTACTATGATGTGCTTGGTGTGAGTAAGAATGCAAGTGCTTCTGAAATAAAGAAAGCTTACTATGGGGTAGGTTTTACTTAACCGTTGTCAATATGCATGTACTCCGATACCAAAATATATTTTTTGTTTATTGGTAAACATCTGATCTCTTTCCTGGTAAGATTTTGCAATTTCTTGTACTTTTCCTGGTTAAAGGAGATCACATTGCAAATTTATTTTTTAATTTTAAGACTTTTCCATCTGCTAAGGAAGCTTTTCATTTTCTTTTTAATAAGTGGATACTTCGGCCATTTTCCAAGAAACTAGCATAAATAAGTTTTGGATGAGGAAGACTTTGTTTATATCATTTTGCTCTTATGTTTTATATAATATGCAATCATTGATCAGCATTTTGTTGAAATATGCTTTTAGCTTTTTGCTGTATAAGTTCTGCACTTGTTACTATTTGTACGATTTTCTTTGTCAGAATATGCCCTCTTGTATGTCTGTGCATGTTCTATGCCTAGTAATTGTGAACATATATTGCAGTTGCCCTCATTTTCCCTTCTTTTTCTCTTTACATGAATTCTTCAAACATGTTTGACAAGCATACGAGTTATTTGTCTGAAATTATTCTGTCTTTTTTCTTTTTCTACTGTCTCAATTTATCTCCTCCATGTTATGCAGCTTGCAAAGAAGCTCCATCCAGACACAAACAAAGATGATCCTGAGGCTGAAAAGAAGTTTCAAGAAGTTTCAATGGCATATGAGGTGTAATGTTGTTGCTGTTGTTCTTGTTACTATATAGTGGTCTGCTTTAAATCATCCTATGATGAGTGAACTGAATGCTGGTTTCTTGACTTTTTGCCCTTCTTTGGGTAATTGCATTGTAGGTTTTAAAGGACGAGGACAAACATCAACAGTATGATCAGGTGTCGCATCTTTCCAAATTTTTTTGGCTCCTTCGATGAGCATTTTATTGTTGTTACTATATTGGGATAAAATGTAGGATATATAATTGATTTTATGCATGAGACTGTAAATCGTAAGTCAGTGATAACAACATAACAAGGAAATAGTAAGACTTAAACATACGGCCGTTGTTTTATGGAGATTTGATACATGAAATTCATACCAAGATATTCAAGATAAAATATGGAGGGAAGGGGTTGGGGAACAATAACACATTTGTTTGAGTTTATTGTTATTCTTTCAATTGTGTATAGAACTGTACAAAAGACCTCTATTTAAAGAGGTTAAAAGACCTAATTGGCCAAGCCCAAATAACCTGCTAGAATAACAGAATAATAAATAATACAATACTATTATATTATTTCTAACACTTCCCCTCAAGTTGGTGCGTATATATCATAAGCTCCCAGCTTGTTATATATATGATCTATTCGGGGACCTCTTAGAGTCTTGGTGAAAACATCTGCAAGTTGATCACTGGAATTGACAAATGCTGTTTCTATCTCTCCTGATTGAATCTTCTCTCTAACAAAGTGACATTCAATTTCTATATGTTTGGTCTTCTCATGAAAGACTGGGTTAGAGGATATATGCAATGCTGCTTGATTGTCACAAATGAGCTTCATGGGTTGCTGTTCACAGAGATGTAGTTCCTCAAGCAATTGTTTTAGCCAGATGAGCTCACATGTTGCATTTCCCATTGCCCGATATTCTGCCTCTGCACTTGACCTTGCGACCACAGTTTGCTTCTTACTATTCCAAGAGATCAAGTTTCCTCCAAGGAGAACACAATACCCCGAGGTGGATCGTTTGTCTGAAGGAGAACCTGCCCAGTCAGCATCTGAATAGCTAGATACCTTTGCATTCCCTTTATTTGTGTATAATAAACCTTTTCCTGGTGCTCTTTTGATATTTCGAAGAATCCTGATAACTGCATCCCAATGGGAGTCACAAGGAGAGTCAAGGAATTGACTTGCCACACTAGCTGCAAAAGAGATGTCTGGTCTTGTCAAAGTAAGATAATTTAACTTTCCAACTAATCGGCGATAACGACTAGGGTCTGCCAATTCCTCCCCCCGTCCGGGTAACAGCTTAACATTAGGATCCATAGGTGTATCAATAAGTTTACATCCCAACATACCATTCTCATCTAGGATATCCAGTGCATACTTCCTCTGACAAATGGAGATGCCCTGCCTAGTCTGTGCAACTTCGATCCCTAAGAATTATCGAAGTCTGCCATGATCTTTGGTCTGAAACTGATTGAATAAGTATTTCTTTAACTGATCAATCCCAACTTGATCGCTGCCAGTAATAATGATGTTATCAACATAGACCAGGAGATAGATGCACTGGCCAGAAGAGCTATGCCTATAGAAGACAAAATGATCGGCTTTACTTCTGGTTAAGCCAAAGGATTGAACAGCAGAACTGAAGCAACTAAACCAAGCCCGAGGGGACTGCTTCAGGCCATATAAAGATTTACGAAGCTTACATACCATTCCAGAATTCTCCCCCTGAGCAACAAAACCTAGTGGTTGGTCCATATATACTTCCTCTTGCAAGTCACCTTGTAAGAATGCATTTTTGATATCAAGCTGTAGAAGAGGCCATTGATGAATGGCAACAAGTGCAAGAAATATGCGAACAGATGCCATCTTGGCAACAGGAGAAAAAGTATCCCCGTAGTCAAGACCAAATATCTGAGTGTATCCCTTGGCCACCAAACGAGCTTTGAGGCGATCAACAGTGCCATCAGGACCAACTTTGACAGTGAATACCCATCGACAACCGACAACTGACTTTCCAGGAGTAGCATGAACAAGATCCCATGTGCCATTGGAGTGAAGTGCTTGCATTTCATTAATCATTGCTTGACGCCAACCCGGATGAGAGAGTGCTTCACCTGTGGTTTTAGGAATATAAATAGACGAAATACTAGAAACAAAAGTAAAATGTGATGAAGAAAGTCTATAATAACTCAAGAAACTATAAAGTGGATGAGGGTTATGAGTGGATTGAATACCTTTGCAAAGGGAAATGAGAGTATTTCTGATGGAGGATCCGGAGGGGAAGAGTCGACAACAGCAGGCGGTGAGTCAGTAAGGGTCAAATCCGCTGGAGGCGCAGTCTGACGACGCTGATAGGTGAGAAAAGGACGGTCCTCAGGGATGGAGGCTAGGGGCTGCTCCTCCGGGACAGAGTCTCCTGCAACTGGTAAAGACAGATCAAGAAAAGGAACAGGAAGAACTTGATCAACATGTGTTATCTGAGATGGGATAGAATGAAAAGGTTGTTGATCAAGGAAAGTGACATCAGTCGAGACAATATAACACTTGAGATCAGGAGAGTAGCAACGATACCCCTTTTGGAAACGAGTATATCCAAGGAAAATACACTTGAAGGCTTTGGATGTTAATTTATCTTTTCTTGGAGTAAGATCATGAACAAAGCAGGTACATCCAAAATACATGTGGAGGTAGAGGATATGAAGGTGCTCCTGGAAATAAAACACTATATGGAACTTCGTTATTGAGTACGGAAGAGGGCATGCGATTGATGAGAAAGCAAGAGGTAATTATAGCATCTGCCCAAAAACGAAGTGGAACATTCATATGAATTAGTCGGGTAAGAGCAGTTTCATCCAGATGCCGATTCTTATGTTTGGCCACTCCATTTTGTTGTGGAGTGTGTGGACAAGTGGTCTGGTGTAACGTCCCACGTTTCTCAAAAAATTTAGAAGACTCAAGAGACACATATTCTTTTGCATTATCACTGCGCAAAATTTGAATAGAAGCACCAAATTGAGTATTTATCTCAGCACAATTTTTTTGATAAATTGAAAATAATTCAGAATGATTTTTCATTAAATAAACCCAAGTGCAACGGGAGAAATCATCAATAAAGGTGACAAAATACTGAAAACCCAAAACAAACATTGTTCGACTCGGACCCCAAATATCAGAATGAACAATAGAAAAAGGATAATCAGCTCTTTTATTGACTCTATTAGCAAAGGAGGAGCGAGTGTGCTTTCCTTGCTGACAAGAATGACAATTTAAAGACTTAAGACGGGATAAAAAGGGAACCATATGCTGAAGATTGGAGAGGCTTGGATGACCCAGACGACTGTGAATTAGCTCAGGAGACTCTGTGAGAGAACAGGCTACTGGAGAAGGTGGTGCAATCAGATAGTAGAGACCTCGTGACTCAATGCCCGCTCCAATCGTCTTCCCCGTACCCGAATCCTGCATAGAAAAGGATTGTTTAGAGAAGGTAACAGTACATGAAAGAGAATGAATCAACTGGCTAACAAAGATTAAATTAAAAGGAATGCCAGGTATATAATAAACAGAACTCAAAGTTAAAAGGCGAGTTGGGTTGGCTTCCCCAATTCCACGAGCCAGAGCCTTAGTGCCATCAACAAGAGTGAAAGAGGGTAGGTTATTAGAATAAGAAAGTGAAGTGAAGATATCTTTATTACCACAAAGATGATGAGTAGTACCTGAGTCTATTATCCAGGGTCCAAGTGATGATTGATAAAAACAAGCAACATGATTACTAGTGTCTTGAGTAGGATGCTGAGAAAAACCTTCTTGAGAAGTGTCTCATAGTCGGCACTTGAAAGAGTTACTAATCCAGTAGAAGGTGGTGTAGCATCAGTTTGAGCAAAGTGGGCAGTCGGTGGCTTCAAATGAGGGTACTTCCTATAGCAGCGTTCTTCAAAATGCCCAAGATTTTGGTAATAATTGCAACCGCGTCCACTGTTCCAATTGGAATCATTGGCCCGAGAAGAGAATGGAGATGGGGTAGTACTGGAGATGATGCCAGTCATGTTTTTGGACGCATTACTTGAGCCCTCCATCACAAAATAAAACAAAGGATATGACCATATTTGAAGATAGGAGAGGAAGGCGAGCAGATCTCTCTCGGAATGGCCGATTTTTTATTTTTATTTTTTAGTGTCTGTACGGACGAGATGAACAGTGAACCTGTACGGACGGTGAACAGTAAACCTGTACGGACGGTGAACAGTAAATCTGTACGGACGCGGTGAATAGTGATTTTTTTATTTTTGAAACCGCATGAACAGTGTAGAACCAAGCCGGAGGGACGCACGGCGTTAGAGGAAGGAAAGAACGAGAGATTCTCAGAACAAAGAACTCTGGTACCAAATTAGAATGTATGAATGTATTATATTCAATTGTGTATATTCCTGTACAAAAGACCTCTATTTAAAGAGGTTAAAAGACCTAATGGGCCAAGCCCAAATAACTTGCTAGAATAACAGAATAATAAATAATACAATACTATTATATTATTTCTAACAAATATGTGAATGTAGGTTGGACATGATGCTTATGTAAACCAACAAAGCACTGGTTTTGGCGGCAACAATGGCTTTAATCCATTTGAGCAGATATTCCGTGATCATGTAATGACTTACTGAGTTTCTTCACTCTTTTTTTATTTGTCATGTCTATTAGTGGATCCTTATTTCTTTATTACTAGGTGAGTCTGCATTGTAGTAGAAATTTCATTACAAATGGTGCTTCATACGAAGCAATAATAAGTAGTCATTCATTATTATATAATTTTTTAGTATTAAATGTATGCTTTTCAAACACTATATAGCAATAAGACAACTGCGTCAATTACTAGTTTAATCTAAAAGCATAATGATTTGGCTTGTACCCCACAAGGGCGTTGATACGAACCTTGGGAGAGTCTCACCTCAAAAGCAAGCAGAATGTTACAATCCAATTGCAAGGTATGGGACTTGGAGTCCACATCGGAAACATGAGGTTCTGGTGTGGGGTTTTGTAAGGACTTTGGGCTCTCCTGCCTTACAAGCTAGCTTTTAGGGTGAGGTTCTCCCAAGGTTCATATCAGATGCGAATTCAAATACCGCTGGCTGATGTGAGGACCTTGTTGGGGGATCTGCATTGACCTTGGTGGGATATTGGCATCAATTGTTAAAACATAGAGCCTATGCAGAAACGATGGGGTGAACAGAAACGTAAAATCATGAAATTTAAGAATTTACTACATACAAAAAAAAACATCCAACATATATATAACCAAAACACACCAATACATAAGTCATCACAAATTTAAGTTCAAACACTAAAGGAAATAAAAATTAAGTTCAAACTCAGTCATCATAATACATACTAAAATCAAAACACCAAGGCAATAAAATTATAAAAGAGATAAATATCTCTAATTTAAGTCATTGGAGTCCAAGTCAATATCTTCTTCTTCATCCCCTCCTCCAAGGATAACAAACAAGCAAGCAACTTCTTTCCTTCCCTTCGATTGACAATAGTACAGCTCATAAAAGAAAAAAAGAAAAGAAAAAGAAAAAGAAATCTGCGTGGCTGTGCAAGAGTGCGAGAATGGTTGAGGAAGAAGGGTTTCAAACCCCGTTTTGTTACCCAAAATAAATAATAGATCGTTTGGGGTTTCAAACCCCATTTTCTTTCTCATTCACTTATTATTATTTCACTCTAAAACAGAGGCCATAAAAAATAAGGGAAGAATAGATGAAGGTAAAATCCACAAAAAAAAAGAGAGAAGAAAAGGAAGTCAGTACCTGATGATGATTCAAGAGAGAAGAATGAAGATGATGATGAGTCAAAGATGAGAGGGGAGAGCTAGAGAGGAGAGAGCCAAAGACCCAATCGCTAGAGAGAAGACCACCCAATATCGTTGTCGTACAAAAAAGTTGAAAAAAAGAGACGTTTTAATCGCTGTTTTTTATTTTTTATTTTTTAAATTGAGTTAACTCGTTAAACTTGCCGAGTCAACCGAGTTCATCGAGTTGACTCGTCGTTTCAACCGAGTCGACTCAATATCCGTTTCAACCACCGTTTGAACACGTTTTTGGTGTCAAAAAATAGACTCTTACGTTTCTACGAGTCGACACTACGTTTTAACAACAATGACTTGCATCTAACCCTACCTAAATTTTTATTTAAAAAAAAGAAGCATAATGATCTATTAAGTTTTTTATTTTTAATACAGCTTCAAAAACATGCATGCTTAAGCAATAATAAAAACAGTAAAACACATTAATTTGTATATGTTATGCTTGGTTATGTATCTGTTCTGCTTTTAAATGTAAGAAATTTTGTACCTTACTTATTCTTTAATTAAATATAAATGACTCTGAAACTTGCTTGCGTTATATATCCCACATTTGAAGTCTAATATGATTTTCTTTAATTCTCTGGCAATTCCCTCAATGGTGATCAGGATCTTTTCAAGAGTTTTTTTCGTCAGAATATTGGTGGAGAGGATGTTAAGGTTCATTCTTTCTTCATATATGGACATCTTTAAGTATGCTAAGGACTTGTTTGAGGAAATACATCTTAATCCATTTCTCACAGACTTTCATTGAACTATCCTTTATGGAAGCTGTCCAAGGATGCACAAAAACTGTTACATTTCAGACAGATGTGCTTTGTAACACTTGTGGTATGCTCGTCAGTTGTTTCCTGTTACTACTATATTCAGTTTAGTTTGTAAGGCCTGTGAACCTTAAGTTACAAATTCTTTCTCTTGCTCAACTATTGCAGGTGGGAGTGGTGTTCCTCCTGGTACAAGACCTGAAACCTGCAAGCGCTGTAAAGGCTCGGGAGTGGTCAGTATTGTCTTGAAATTAGATTTTAACTTTCTTTAATTATGTTGAGTTTAAATTTTCTTTTTTGCTGATAAATTGTTGGCTTTGGTAAATGTCCAGACATTTGTACAAGCTGGCATATTTAAGATGGAGAGTACTTGTGGTACATGTAAGGGAACTGGAAGAATTGTATCGGTATGGTGCCAACATTTTTTTTTTCTTTTCTTTGGATTGATTCTATTGTTCTTTCTTAGTTGTATAAGGGTTCAAATATGATGGACATAGCTGGAATTCATGTAACTCGCTTATTGTTGATCTTATTTTCTTCTTACATGACAGTAACCCATCTTTGGAGGTTTTCTCCCACTAAAGCATTTAATTTTATAAATAAATCATAGGATGAGTGATGCTAGGTTCATCGTATGAAGCATATAGCTAGGCTGGTCTTCCATTCCAATTAGTAATAATTTGTGCAAAAATGTTAATAATTTTTTTTTTCTTTTCTTATTGGCATCAGAATTTCTGCAAGTCGTGCAGTGGTGCGAAGCTTATCAAAGGAACAAAGTCAGTCAAGTTGGATATTATACCTGGTAACCCATTATTTTTGAAATTTTGGGAGGCATTGTTATGTGAATCATGTTTTTATGGTTTGCAAAGGGAAAATATTAAATGAATGAGCAATTTCCCTGTGGATGTTCATTTCAATGGTGATAACCACTCCACTCACGGTCTCGCTATCTACAGAAGTTAATAATAATTTACTATCAATAAGCTTCTTCACCCTCATGAACGTGTCAATCTGCCTTCAGTGATTTAATTTTTTATAAAATTATACATACCTGATTGTGAATTTATTTATTTAAACAAGAAAGAAGGATTAGAATAATAGATACTCCACTAACTATAAGATCTTATTTTCTGGAATAAAATTTGTTTGTGATACAAACCATGGGAGCCTTACCCCAAAAGTTAGCTTGTAAGGTAGGAGAGCCCAAAGTCCAGATAAACCTCACACCAGAATCTTATGTTTCCAATTTCGGACTGCAAGTCCCATACCTTGCAACTGCAATACCAGTGTTGCCAATTGCGCCGCTCAATTGCTACTGGGAGATATAGTGGAAGCTTGAATACCAATTGATACCAGAAGCTAGCTTATAAGTAGGGGTGATAAACAAACCAGGGGCCTTTGGCTCGGCTCGTGAAGGCCTGAGCTTACATGCCTAAAATTGGTTGTTGGAACCAGGCTCGGACTTGTATAAAAGCTCGTTTAATAAAAAGGCCTCAGGATCCAATTCAAAAGCTCGGCCTTAGAGCTTCTCAGGCTGGCCTAGTATATTAATTTTTTATTTTATTTTATTTTATTTTTTTATACTACTTGTAATAGCCCTCTCTCTCCTTAATTCATTTCACTCCATTTTATCGGTTAAACAGAATTTTTGAATGATTTTGTTCCATATTATGTTGTTTGGATATACATTGAATTTATGAATATTTATAGAATTACTAGTCCTGTTGATTGTATATTTTGTTTGGATAAATTTTTATTGTCTTATTTTTTTAAAACAGGCTAACAGGCTAAATCAGGTTTTTATTTTTTATAAATAAGGCAGGCCACAGGCCGATAATTATGTTCATAACAGGTAACAGGTTTGGTCAGGCTAACATATTTAAACACAGACTTAGCCTTTTAAGACCAAAGCTCGATCGGGCTCGGCTCGTTTACACCCCTACTTGTAAGGTAGGAGAGCGCAAAGTTCATATAAACCTCACACCAGAAACTTTTTATGTTTCTGATGTGGGACATCAAGTCCCATACCTTGTATTGAAAGATGTAAAACAAAGGATTTTTCTGAAATTGATTACATTTTACACTGATTGGGGGTATTTATACAAGAGTAAATGAGAAGAAAAAAATGGATAAGAATGACTTAGCAATGAGTCATTAGCTCTATCCTATCTATAGAAACAAATTCAAAATTCAAAATCCTATTAAAGGAAAAAATCAATCACTAATTAATAGGAAATAAAAACGGAAAGATTCTAATCCTAATTTTCTACACTCCCCCTCAAGTTGGGAAGTAAATGTTGATCATTCCCAACTTACTAATCAGTTCTTAAAAGGCTGGCTGGTGTAGGGCCTTAGTCAGGATAGCTTGAGTCTGCTTTTTGGTAGGAATATACATCATACATACACTTTCACCATCTAATTTTTCTTTGATGAAGTGGCGATCAACTTCCACGTACTTTGTTCGATCGTGGTGAACAGGATTTTGAGCATTGCTGACAGTTGCCTTGTTGTCACAATATAGTTTTAGTGGTAGGGAATATGAGATCTTCAACTTTTCAAGAAGTATTCTCAATCAGATTCCCTCACAGACACTATGGGCTAAAGCTCAAAATTCCGCTTCAGCACTACTTCTTGCGACCACTATTTGTTTTTTGCTTCTCCAAGTTATAAGATTTCCCCACGCATAGGTGCAATAGCCTGAAGTGGATCCTCGGTCTAATGCAGAGCCAGTCTAATCTGCATCTGTATATATTTCAATCATCCCTTATGTCCCCTTTTAAAAAACAATCCTCGATCAGGGGTATTTTTGAGGTACCTGAGGATTCTATACACTGCACTACAGTGTGTAACAGATTTTCTCACAGATTCAAAAGTAAAATTGTAAATAGAGACAATTTGTATATATATTTCTCAACCAACAATATCAATTACAAGTAAACATCAACACTAGAACAATATTAATCCTCGATTCTTCCTAATTACAGACCACAAAACAGATTGCAAAATAATGGAAAGAAAGATAGGTTCAGAGGAGTTGGAGAGCCCCTGATCTCTCCCAAAGAGCCTAAGTCCCAATTGTCCAAAGATATCCGTTCAGCTCCTTCATTCCTTCTTTTATTCACACGCTGCTCTAACTGTTTGCTGAGTCAACATTAGCTGATAAGTTTGTTACACTATTATCCTTGGGTGCATCTCTTGCACGACTGATAGGGTGAGGGTCCATGTAGCGTTGTCTATGATAAGTCTTTATTTTGGGAGGGGTTTTATCAATACTCCCCCCTCCCTCAAAAAAAAAAAAAAAAAACTAACCTTGTCCTCAAGGTTAAACCAAGGAAACTGGTGGTTCAACATGTAAGAGTCTTCCCATGAATCTTCAAAAGAGGGGAGGTCCTACCAATGAATCAAAACTTCAACGACACCACCTGCTGTCCTTCGCCATTGTAATACCTCTGCTGGTTCAACCAGTAGCTCAAATTCTTCAGTCAGAACTTGTGGTAGAGGTTGAATTATGGCCAATTCCACATTGGAAAGAGTCTTTTTCAGTAAAGACACATGGAAAACCGGATGTATAAGGCAAGTAGGGGGTAATCCAAGTCTGTAAGCTGCTGTACCCACTTTGGCAAGTACCCTGTAAGGTTCGTAAAAACAGGGACTGAGTTTTTCATTAACACGCCGAGCCAAAGATTTAAGTCTATATGGTTAGAGCTTGAGATAAACCATATCATTGACATCCAATTGGATATCGCTCCGATGCTTATCCGCTTGGACTTTCATACGGTTTTGGGCCTTTGTCAATTGTTGCTGTAATTCCCCCAAAATGACATCCAGTTCATGTAACAGTCGGTCCACTTCAGCTACATGGATAGAATGTCCCACTCGGAACAGAGAAGGGGGATCAGAGCCGTACAAAGCCTTAAAAGGAGAAACACCCATAGAGGATTTGTACGTGGTATTATACCAATATTCAGCCCAATGGAGCCATTTAGGCCACTGCTTAGGCCGTGGGCTACAAAAACACCTGAGATAGGTTTCTAAACATTTGTTAACAATTTCTGTCTGGCCATTTGATTGAGGGTGATAAGCAGTGCTATATTTTAAGGAGGTACCAGCCTATTTAAACAATTCAGACCAGAAAGTGCTAAGGAAAACACGATCTCTGTCCGACACTATGGTCAGGGGGAACCCATGCAGTTTGACGATATTTTGAATAAAAGTCAGAGCCACATCCTGAGCACTATAAGGATGACAAAGTGGGATGAAGTGGGAGTATTTGGTCAGCCGGTCAACCACCACTAATATGGTATCAACCCACAAAGAGTCCTATCCAGCGGAAGTCCCTCAATTTCTACTGATCAGAGAACAAGCAATCAGGCCCCACAATAATAAGATCTCACAAGCAATCAGGCCTCACAACACATTAAGCCACATTATATTTAATCACAACACATCAAATCACAATACATCTAATCACTGTACAACAAATCACACCACCTTTAGTTACAGCACATCAATTTCATTATACTTTATCATGGTGTATTAAATTACATTACCTTTCATCATGACACATTAAATTATATAACATTTAATCATGATATAACAATTAGTACATTAAAACTTGAATAATTGCAATACAACCACCAATATATTTACAATTAACAGATAAATCATGCCATATAGGTTATATACATAATTATCCTATATGAATGCCACCATGCTTAGTTCTAACACTCACAACAATTATATCCATTCAGAAACCACAATCCCACTTATCATGGTGGAACATGTTAGAAGAAAACTCCTAAACCAAGAACTTACTCGATTAACTTCCTCTGCTACCTACTCGCAGTCCAAGATACTTGTACACTTTACGCCCACTTACTTTGTCTGATTCTATTCTCTGGTATAATATATAAAATATCATCAATACATATTACTTTAAATAAGTAACTAACACATTACATGTTAATTCAATTACCAACTAGGTAATTCTCTTAATCATTTTGACAACCGTATTTATCTTGATAGTTCATGCCATACCACAAGTCTGTTCATTTAATTCACCATTTAATAGTTTGATTCCAACACTAATTAGTTTGAACCACTAACTCATGTGAACATTTCACACTTCATTAAAGCTTAACAGACCTTAAAACCACTTGAATCATACTCAATTATTATAGCAAAGGCTATTAAACACTCACTTGAGTTTAATTTAGATTCCATGTCTTTTAAGTCACCATGGCCGAATTCATATAAAGCAAGGTTCTTGAACTCGTTTAAACTTTTCAATTAACTATGTATAGTTAACCTTCTTTACGGGGTCATGAAATCTTTCATAAAAAATCATATCTTACCATTATAATCTAGGCGTCTTAAGCTTTCCAACAATATATCATAAGCCTTATTCTGATAAGTATAACTCAAGATACGTCCGCCGTAAGCGAACCGCTTAAACCCGTCGTCAGAACAACAAGGCCACAGATACTTTCGTTTTCTGGGAATGTTTCCCCACCCAGTTTATTCTCATATTTTTATATCAAATACTAGACATCTAGGGCTTTAATTTGAAGGAGTTATGAATTTTCCAAACTCCATGTAACATGCTGTCAACAGGACAGTTTTGGGTACTGTCTACTTCTATTAATTCTGGGCACGATCCAGTACTCATAAAAATCACATCTTTTTGAAACAAGAAACTAGACACCTTAAGCTTCAATTTGATACCTCTTACGCTTCATTTCATTAAGAAATGAGTGTGATATGCCCTTTTCAATTTGGGTTCAAATGTAAACATAGTTTTTAGGAGCTTGTATAGCCTTTACTATTTAGTTCACGAATTTTCCAATTCTGATCAGTTTATTCTGAATTTTTGATATTAAAGTAGACTTGTGTACCTTTAATTTGGTACAAACCACACTCAATTCGGAGTCCTATAACTCCAATTATAAATTTTGCAAAACAGAGGCCAGATTTGCCTCGATTAGGATTCGTCAACTTCTAATCAATCAATTTTCCATCAACTTCAACACTTAAATCCTCATTCCAATCACCTTTAAACTCTAATTTCACTTAGGTATTTTATCAAACACATGATGTGTATCATTTTTACTCTCTTGGCCGATTTGTTCTTCTTGAAAAATATCAAACCCTTAGCTTAATCAAGCATAGTTCAACTTAGAACCGACAATTAACCACCAAAGAACATTAAACCACTTAAAATAACATCTTAGGTTCATGTTTACACATCACCCTATTCAGCCATAAATCACTTGACACGTCCATTTTAAACCATCAAATTTTGGGCCCATTACCTTAAATAGCTTTCTAAACAACACTCCAACATTTTCCATGCTTTGAACCTTGAAGAACACTTGAATTTCTACACTGCATGAACAGTGGCAGCCACCTTTGGAGGAGAATATCTCAAGATATACGGCTCTCCAAGATGAAAGAATAAAGGGGTTTTGATCACAAGATCAAAGGGCTATAAGTTTTGTGTAATGAGTTTTTGCTAAAAAATGACTTAAACTCAATCTACCAAGCTTCCTCTTTCTTCCATGGTGTCCACAGTTTTGAAGACAAAGAGAGAGTGCAGATTTTTATCTTGAAGGAAGGAAAGAATGACTTAATGAACTTAGATATTTACTTAGTGTTTCAACTTTGCAAGCTATCTTCTCATTGGTTGATTTTCTAGCACTTTGCCTTGTCATCTTTTAATACTACATTCTAGAACACTTCTTCCTTAAAGAGAAAGGAAGTGGCGTGAAACAAGAAGGCACATGGCTGAAAATATCAAGCCAAAATGTTATCAAAAATAAAATAAAAAATATCAAGCCAAACAACTTGATTAATAAGTTACTCACTTAACCTACAACATTTGACTTTCAAAGTGAATTCTCATTGGTTCATTCATATTTAGACTTTCAACATAAATTTCTATTGGTTCTTTATTTCAACTAAGACCTTTTGACACTTAAAATCACTTCCATTGGCTACTTTTATTGACTACTTGCTATGTCACAAAGTGTAGCTAATTACATGAAACCAAGTGAGTAAATCTTTACATGTCACCTTTGAATTTCAACTTAAATCCTATTGTCTTATTTCTTCTTAAGACTTTCAACCTTAATTCTTATTGGCTAATTCCTATCAACATTTGACTCCCTTGACTTTAATAATACAATGACACAAGGAACTCATGTAGTCATTGAATATGTATAGGAATTTCACAAGTTTTACTAACTTTCAAAGTCTTATTGATTTTACACACAATTTGACTTATTTCAATTTCTATTGGTTGATTAATTCTATACTTTGACTTAATTTTAAGAATTAATCTATCATTTGATTAAAATAACATCACTTCTATTTGTACACCAACCATGATAGGAAAATAACTTGATGTTCCGTTACAAGCTTTTACACATGTAGTAGCCCCATCATACATATCCTGGATTGTCTTTACCTACTTTGATGGAAGCTATTTTCTTGATGCGACAACTTATGGAAAGATACCGAGAAAAGAAGAAGGACTTGCATATGGTGTTCATAGACCTTGAGAAAGCGTACGATAGGGTTCCATGGAAAGTTTTATGGTGGGTTCTGGAGAAGAAAAATGTTCCATCAAAGTATGTAAAGGCAATCCAGGATATGTATGATGGGGTTACTACATGTGTAAAAGCTTGTAACGGAACATCAAGTTATTTTCCTATCACGGTTGGTGTACACCAAGGGTCGGCTCTAAGTCCTTATCTCTTTGCCTTAGTTATGGATGAACTAACAAAAGATATTCAAGAGGAAGTGCCGTGGTGTATGCTTTTTGCAGACGATATTGTGCTTATTGACGAGAGCAAGGAGGGTGTTAATAGAAAACTTGAATTGTGGAGAAGCACATTGGAATCCAAAGGATTCACATTAAGTCAAAGTAAGACTGAGTATCTGAAGTGTGAGTTTTCTCTGGTAAGAGATGGGGACCAAGAGCCCGTGCATTTAAGTGGTAAAGAGGTACCCAAAAAAGATGCTTTTAAATACTTGGGCTCCATTTTACAAAAAGGTGGAGAGATTGATGAGGATGTAAATCACAGAATCAGAGCAGGGTGGATGAAATGGCGCAATGCATCTGGGTTTTTGTGTAACCGCAAAACCCCCCTTAAGTTAAAAGGAAAATTCTATAAAATAACAGTAAGACCGGCAATGCTATATGGAGCGGAATGCTGGCCAGCACATAGGCAACATGAGCATAAGATGGAAGTAGCAGAGATGAGGATGTTAAGATGGATGGATGGATAAGATAAGAAATGAAGATATTCGACGAAAGGTCAGAGTAGTACCGGTAGCCGAGAAGATGAGAGAACATAGATTGAGGTGGTTTGGGCACGTGATGAGAAGGCCCCTGGATGCTCTTGTAAGAACAGAAGTTTGTTACCAAGAGCTCAATACAAAAAGAGGCAGAGGTCGGCCGAAACTTACTTGGGGGAAGGTAGTAAAACAAGATTTAACGGAGTGGAATATAGATTGGCGGACGGTATGTCTTTGAACGGAATGGAGAAAAGCTATAAGTTTGGTGGAGGGTTAGACCCGTTGTTTTTCCTATGTTCTAGATGGTCCCTTTTTAGTCCTTTTCCCCTTCATTTCCCCCACTTCTTCTTGACCATTTCTTTTTTACTTTTATTTATATATATATATATATATATATATATATATATATATATATACATATGGGATTTGATTTTCTCATGTTGCATGAGAATTCAATTCTCATGTTGTGACTCAACTAGTGGTGGGCCCCATATTTTTTAAGAAAAGAAAAGTTTTACACGCAAATCGAAGAGTCACTAACATGAGAGTTGAATTCTCATGCAACATGAGAAAATGTTTTCCCTATATATATATATATATATATATATATTTATTATTATTATTATTATTATTATTTTTTATTTATTTTTTATTTTCAACCGTTTTTTATCTTTCCTGTTGGTTCATCTACCACCGACTACAATTAATTTGGGATAAAGGTGATGTTGATGTTGATGTTGATTAAAATCAAGTTTAGACCTAGTTTCACTTATTTGCAAACTAATCCTTAAACTTTCACATAATTATACTTTGACCCTAAATCTTTTATATTAATTGTATTAGGATCCTATTTGACTTGTCTGGTATGAACTGTATCTTTCACTTAATTATCATGTAATTTGCATGATTTATTGCTCACTGTATTCCTTAAATATGTGTTTAATTCCATTAAATACTTAATTAATTTACTATCACCTATTTTGACAGTGAGGTTTATTATATAGATCACATTTCAAGAAGGCATTCTTTACATCTAATTGTTGTAAGGGCAATCAGGGATCCAACGACTACTATGATCAACATGGAATGCCGTGCCTTGTTGAACAACATTGTTGGATGGCACACTCAACGAACTAAGATTTTCCATTTCTAGCTATGCAAATTTAGTCTCCAAGTTATTGGTCCCAACAGCTTCGCTGCTTGAAGCTTATCACTCTCAATCAAATTTGAAGCTGAGGTATCCAATTCAAGCACAATGGAGGCTGAGTTATGGGACATGATACTCACTGAGTCATCTAAAACAACAAACTTTGGAGTCTATTACAGAAACTTGGAGTCTGTTTTACCTAGATATAATGTGCATCAATCCTCATCTTCTTTTCAAACCACTGCAACATCTAATACATCTGAACAGGATACTCATATTGCTGGGAACTCAGTTCCATCAGTTCTACAGGCTAATGATTTACCTGCTGTTGTCTCTGGACCTCAATCAACTTCAGCTTCAACCTCTACTCCTGTTTTGTCTGCTGTTCCTTTTTCTTCCACAGTAGGTCAGTCACCATCTCAGGTTCATTCAGATTCCCATGTATCTCAATCTTCTTCTTTTGCCTCCCTTCTACCTTCTCCTTCTTCTTCTTCTGATTATTTTCCATTTCAGTTAGTTCACCTCCTTCCCCTCACTTTATAATCACAAGGTCAAAAGCTTTAGCTCGTTCCCTTGCTCTACTCACTCACATGGAACCTCATACTGTTAAACAAGCCTTGGCCAGTCCTCCATGGTTGGAAGCTATGCAAGCAGGATTCCATGTCTTGCAAACAAACAGAACCTGGTCTCTTGTATCTCTCCCCTCACACAGGAAAGCCATAGGTTGTAAACGGGTATTTAAAATTAAAGAAAATTCTGATGGAACTGTAATTAAGTATAAAGCTCGTCTTGTTGCAAAGGGGTTCCATCAACAAGAGGGCTTTGATTATACAGAAACATTCTGTCCTGTAGTTAGACCAGTGATAGTGAGAGTTATGCTTACTTTAGCACTTACCTATGGTGGCAGTTAAGACAATTGGATGTCAATAATGCCTTTCTTAATGAGGACTTAATTGAAGATGTCTACATGACTCAACCACTTGGATTTGAAGTTGCTGACAGATCTCTGGTGTGCAAACTAAATAAGGCATTATATGGCCTTAAACAAGCACCTAGAGCTTGGTTTGCCAAGCTGAAATATGCTCTAACTCAGTTTGGGTTTCAAAACAGCCGCTGTGATCCATCACTATTTATACTTCATCATAACAACAGATCAACCTATGTTTTGGTTTATGTTGATGATATCATTGTTACAGGAAATGATGCTGTCTTCATTGATAAACTGATTTCTGATTTGAATGCTAAATTTTCTCTTAAAGACCTTGGAGCTCTGTCTTACTTCTTGGGGATAGAGGTCAAGAGGCATCCCAACAGATCCATCTCTCTCTCACAATCAAAATACATCAGAGACCTCTTAGCTAGAGCTAATATGACAGAAGCTAAAAGCATGCCTTCTCCTATGAGCACCAGTTGTAAGTTGACAAAACATGGATCAAATTATTTTGACAATCCCTTTCACTATAGGTCCATCGTTGGTGCACTACAATATGCCACAATCACCCGTCCAGAAATCAGCTTTGCTGTCAACAAGGTGTGTCAGTTTATATCCCAGCCATTGATTGATCATTGGGGTGCTGTTAAACGTATCTTGAGGTATCTTCAAGGAACTATCTCTCATGGGCTCATACTTCAACCAGCTTCTACACACTCCAGCCTACCTTTGGTGGCTTTTTGTGATGCTGATTGGGCAAGTGATCCTGATGATCACAGATCTAAATTAGGAGCATGTCTCTTTCTTGGTTCGAACTTGGTGCCATGGTGGTCAAAGAAACAAAACTTGGTGGCCAGGTCTAGTACAGAAGCCGAATACAGAAGCTTGGCACTTGCTTCCTCTGAAACCCTATGGATACAGTCTCTTCTTCAAGAACTTCAAGTTCCAGTGGGCATTCCTCAAGTTTACTGTGACAATCTTAACACCGTAGCCTTGTCTTATAATCCAGTTTTGCATTCCAGAACAAAGCACATGGAACTTGATATTTTCTTTGGAGTAAATACCCTTTTTGGTCCTCAGCAAATTTCACGATGCCCTATTTAGTCCCTAGCAAAAAAAAAGGCCCTTCTTAGTCCTTAATTTTTTCAAATTAGGCCCACGTTAGTCCTTCTGTTACTTGAGCTATGACGGCGTCACTAACGTTTCTCACGTGTACCATTAAGTGGCTGACTCACGAAGAAGAAATCTACCTGGATAAAAAACGTCGTCGTTTAGGTACCGTTTAATTTTCTTTTTCCTTTCTTTCTTCTTTTTCTTCTTAATAGACTCACTGGAACTTCACCCATTTCCTCCTTTCTGATTTCTTTCTGGAATAGCAGCAGGATCTCTTTCTGGAACAGCAACAGCATCTCTTTCTGGAACAATCTCCCTTGAGCCACTTAAGAAACTCTTTTTTTTTTTTCTTATTGACCTGAAGGTTCAAAATCTACATTAAAAAAAAAAAAACAAAATCTCAACATCATAACGTGGATCAATCTCGGTTTCCTTTGGCTCCAAATGAGGTGGCATGTGATTCTGGTGGTGGCGGTCATAGTGGTGGTGGTGCCGATGATGATGCCGGTGGTGGCGGTGGAGAAATGGGGTTGAAGTCAAATCTGGTTGCTAATATTTTCCTATTTCAGAGAGCATATAACTGTAGTTGTTGGTTGTTGCTGATGACGGTGTTATCATTATAGGACTCCAATCCAAACCACCCATGAAAGAGTATCAAACACAAGGATAGGCAAAGAATGAAGCTAAGTACATGTTGGAATCTGATTCTGATGATCATGACCATCTTGATGGGTGAGATAAAGTACAAAGAGAATGGAACGATTGCATGGAGAGAGTGAAGATTTTTGGAAGGAAAATTTGATGACAAACTAACGGGGTTTTAGAAGAAGAAAAAGAAAGGAAACTTTTGAAGCTATGACAGCTTGAAGGTGCTAAGCATGCATACGAAATGCTGCTACAGAAGCTTGATATGAGAGAATGCTTGCTTCCATGAGACTTTAGCTTACATCGTCACCGTCCCGTTGAAGTATCATCAAATTTTTAAAACTTATTTTCAAAAACAAAATTTATTAACTAGATTTTATATATTTAGTGTGACTCCCTCCCCTGTATGCATCCACGGGAGTTGTCTGCTAAGCGGATTAGAGTCGTAGTTGAATTGAATTAAATACTGAACTACGTTTTCTTGTGACTAATTAAAATCTTATATTTGAAATTTGGTTGTTCTCGAAAAATAGTGTAGAACTTCATAAAAAACATGGTTTGTTGAAAATAATAGTTTTCCCGAAAAGCCTTGCTGCATTGTAAAAATCATATCAAATCGGATACAAAAGCTTAAAAAAATCTTCTTTGACACAAGAAAACTAGACATCTGGGGCTTTACGTGCATATAAAAATTATTTCGTTCGGAGATGTCTAGCTTCTGAGACAGAACTCGCAAAGTACAAGGTAAATCAGTGCAAATGTTCCAAAACGACCTGACTTGCAAAAATCACAGAAATTCGTGCTTACATGCTGCGGACATAAACTTTATATAGTATGAAACTAGACATCTGGGGCTTCGAGTGCATATAAAGTTTGTTTAAATCGAAGTTCTGTAGCCCCAGATATAGAGCTCGCATGTTGTACCAAAATAACGTAAGATCTCGGATTTAAAACAGCAGAAATTGTTTTGGCGCATTAAATACTAGCACGCTTGAAATAAACATACAACAGAAATTTCCACAACAGCACATAGACAGAATATCTTCTAATTAAATATCTCTTCAAATGCTTTTTCGTCCTCCTGCAATTTATGAAAATTGAGCCCCCTAAGGGGTGAGAAAAATCCCAGTAGTGTGATAGTAAAACCAGTAAAGTAACAATATTAGACTAGGTACAAAATTCCAAAACAGTTGCATCAACATATAATTCCGAACAGATGCCAACATATATTCAAAGTGCGTATATAACGCCAAAGTACTAGTCAAGATGCATATATAACGCCAAAGTAATGTACGTTCATAGCACTATAGTGCACGTACTAACAAGCACATTGGAGATTCCATAGTGGCTCCTCAAGAGGGTTCCAACTGCGACCTATGCGGATTGAAGCCAAGTGTCCCATACCCTGGTACCGGAGGGATGCCTATATGATGCGTGCTCAATCATATGCTTACTTTTATTATATACTTCGGTTTCCAAGATGAATGCAAAATGCTGTATGCCATGACATGATTCACACACACAAACAGAAACAGATGAATTATGATGTGCATATGCATGACTAGATCATAATCATAATAGCATATATTTCTTGTATTTTTAATACCAAGCTGCCGAATAACAAATACTTCCCAAAATAGAATTTCCATCATGTCAAGTCCAAAGGCAGAATACAAATAATCTTTAACAGCATACGAATCCAAGGCACATGTGAGCAACCATTCAAAATTCCATACACTAGCTAATAGTCACAATAGGTCTCACCACCAAACACTTACCTTGTGTGTTCAAGTAATAATCAAATAGCAGCAATCATCAGTCCACACTCAAGGGTCATGCGTACCTAAGCAAGAGCGTAATTAAATCAGAGTTTTACTCATACAATTCTATAATTCACAAACAAATACTCCCTGCCTCCTAGACTTTGCACTTAATCGGTTTACTATGCTTCTTGTACTAAACCAAATTCTGACTTCATACTCATTAAACAACTCGTTAACAGCGAAAGAATTCGAAGCTCTCCACATCTACCGATTCGGTTTCAATACTAAAATAGTCTCATGATCTTTTATTCGTATTTTCAACATTACAAGGTCTACCGTGCGCTAAGGGACCTATAATCAAGCTGTATCGTAAAGTATACTAAAGCAAGTTAGGCACATTGATTTATTTTAACCAAACAGACCAACAATTAATAAGAGCTATCCTTACAAGCTCACTATTCGGTTTTCCAGCCTTCACAAGACGCACCAAAATTCTATTGTCACAACCTTTTCCACAAGACTAAGGGAGCGATTTAGGCTTTCTAGTATGCTGTTCTCTAAGTTCACAACACCAACAATTTTTAATAATTTTTCTGACTTCCAGTTCTTTCTTTACTAACTTATTAATAGCAAAATTTTCCAACGCTTCCCAAGCCTACCCATACGGTTTTCCACCTTAAAGGGCTCATGATTTTTATCTACATTTCCTATATTTCTACTCCAATGGTGCGCTAGAAGTGTAAAACCTAAATTTAATACATGTAAATTTAATACATGCTGTCTACATAAATTTAACACATGTAAAACCTAATTAATTTGGTTAATCAAAGGGGCAGCCCAACAATATAAAAAAACTATTTCCAAGCTCACAAGGTTAAGCATTACGGTTTGCCCATGAAATTTCAAGGCTATTCAAAGGGATAACAACAGGAAGGAACGACAGAAAAATCTTGCACCTATAAGCATCTATACATCAGCCGAATAGTTAAGGGAAAAAGGGTTAAAATTTTGGTCATCATCTCCTTGTAGATACCTCAACGTCCACCACTCAACCAAGGGACCGTCATTAAATTCTTTTCCAATACAGCGAACAGCCCAGCACTAAGGGGGTAATTTTTCGAAGTTCATCAAGTAAAATTTTCAAAGCTTGTGTGCACTAAAATGCCCTCTGTCGTACGGCTGAACAGCAAGGGAAATTGGATGACAACATTAGCTTCCTAGTACAGCTGTACAGGCCGAACCAGATTGGGAAAAATAACCGAACAGAACCAAAAAAACTACCTCAGCATGCATGCAGCAGTCGCACATTTCAAGGAACAGAGCAGAAGACTAGGACTTGAATTCACCCTCTTGACTACACACCAATGGTCCCCAATTCGAACAAGGGAGCAGCCCTTCACTTTTTCTTAAATTTCAAGAGCCTGAATCCGGTTGCATGCAAGGGAAAGATGAACTCAGCCACGGCTTGTTCAAGAACATACAATGGAACGAAACAAACTCCATCAGAATCGGTCAAGTAAGAGAAGCAAGAAAAGAGGTAATCAACTCACCTCCTTGCTTATGGGTCTTCGGCCGAAAGGAGAGAAGAAGCACTAGAAATGGTGGGGGCGTTTCACCTCCTTGTTCCTACACACACGGTCTAGCTAGGGGAAGAAAAGAAAACAGACGTTGAGGTGAAGCTCTATTCCTAGAGGCGTACGTTTTTTTTTTTGTGTGGATGAGATGGTTTTCTTTTTAGGTAATGGGAGGTGAAATCCTTGGTATAGGAATGAGTTTGGCCCAAGGTGTGGAGGGATTAGCGTTTCTGACTTGCTTGCTCAGTGCTATGCGCAAGGAGTAATGGAAAATAAAAGATTAACTAATGGCCTTAATCAAGTGTCAAAGGCATCAGCCTTTTTCTTTCTCATGAGCGCCCTAGAGTAGAATGATTAGGATGAGAGAGTGATTTTTAGCCAATGGGAATACATGCATAAGGAGTGGGCCAATAAGGAACATACATTCAGATTTCCTTAGAATAATAAAATGGATGGTTTATAAATTTTGGGCTACTTCAAGCCTTCTCTTAAGGCCTTTGGGTCGAACCCTAAAGGTTGGTTGGGGTCTGATACAACTCCTCCAAAACTGAAGACTTATCATAGACAACAATATAGGGAATCACACCCTTTCAACTTGGCAAGGGATGCACCACCTGAGGGCATTAGTGTAACAAATGGCATGGGTGTAACAAACTTGCCAAAAGGTGATGACTCAGCAACGGTTAGTGCCTAACCGTGCCTTGCATCCTTGCGGTTATAAAAGGGAAAGAAGAAGCTGAACATAGCATCTTTTTGGGCAAATAGAATTTGGACCATTGGGAGAGATCAGGGGCTCTCCAACACCTCTGAATCTATCTTTCTTTTCCTTACTTTGCATTTCTGTAATTAGGAAGTTTATAGGAGAAATATTGTCTTGGAGTTCTCATGTAATTTGACCGTTGAGGTGTTGAATTAATACAAGTTGTCTTCCTATCACGGTTGGTGTACACCAAGGGTCGGCTTTAAGTCCTTATCTTTTTGCCTTAGTTATGGATGAACTAACAGAAGATATTCAAGAGGAAGTGCCATGGTGTATGCTTTTTGCAGACGATATTGTGCTTATTGATGAGAGCAAGGAGGGTGTTAATAGAAAACTTGAATTGTGGAGAAGCACATTGGAATCCAAAGGATTCACATTAAGTCGAAGCAAGACTGAGTATCTGAAGTGTGAGTTTTCTATGGTACGAGATGGGGACTAAGAGCCCGTGCATTTAATTGGTCAAGAGGTACCCAAAAAAGATGCTTTTAAATACTTGGGCTCCATTTTACAAAAAGGTGGAGAGATTCATGAGGATGTAAATCATAGAATCAGAGCAGGGTGGATGAAATGGCGCAGTGCATCTGGGTTTTTGTGTGACCGCAAAATCCCCCTTAAGTTAAAAGAAAAATTCTATAAAACGGCAGTAAGACCGGCAATGCTATATGGAGCGGAATGCTGGCCAGCACATAGGCAACATGAGCATAAGATGGGAGTAGCAGAGATGAGGATGTTAAGGTGGATGTGTGGTTACACAAAGATGGATAAGATAAGAAATGAAGATATTCGGCGAAAGGTCGGAGTAGTACCGGTTGCCGAGAAGATGAGAGAACATAGATTGAGGTGGTTTGGGCACGTGATGAGAAGGCCCCTGGATGCTCCCGTAAGAACAGAAGTTTGTTACCAAGAGCTCAACACAAAAAGAGGCAGAGGTCGGCCGAAACTTACTTGGGGGAAGGTAGTAAAACAAGATTTAATGGAGTGGGATATAGATTGGCGGACGGTGTGTCTTAGAACGGAATGGAGAAAAGCTATAAGTATGGTGGAGGGTTAGACCCGTGGTTATTCCTATGTTCCAAATGGTCTTTTTTTAGTCCTTTTCCCCTTCATTTCCCCCACTTCTTCTTGTCCCTTTCTTTTTCACTTTTATATATTTATATATGCATATATATGTATATATATATATATATATATATATTATTTTTATTTTTCTTTTGTATTTTTTTTATTTATTATTTATTATTATTATTATTATTATTTTTTTTTTTCTATAATTTTATATCTTTCATGTGGGTTCATCTACCACCGACCCCAATTAATTTGGGATAAAGGTGATGTTGATGTTGATGTTGTCTTGTTTCCTTTCTATTTTGGAAATTGCTGCTTGGTTTTGTTACAATTGGTATCAAAGCTCTTTCCCGGGAGCGTTGAATGGTAGTGACGAGAACTATGGATAACCGTTTGGAAACCATTGAGACGAGGCTTGGGAGAACGGAGGAAGGAATGCGGCGAATGGAGGATAACTTAGCTGAGATGCTAAGGGAATTTCAGGAATTAAGGGCAGATAGGGAGAATCGGAGATCCAGAAGTCGATCCCGACATGGACACGAAGAAAGAGGGAGCAGAGATTCCAGCATCCATTCAGATGGAGCCGCTGGGGGAGGAAACACTAGAGGAGGAAACGGTGGAGAAGTCGTGAGAAGAAGGTTGGAATTACCGTCGTTTTCCGGCGAGAGAGTTTATGATTGGTTAACTCGAGTGGAACGATACTTTGAAGTCAATCCAATGTCAGACGGAGAGAAAATGAGGACAGTCATGGTGGTTCTCGAAGGGGAGGCTCTACACTGGTACCAATGGTGGGAGAGGAATACCACCACTACGTCCTGGGGATTGTTCCGGACGGAGGTGCTGAGTCGCTTCCAACCGAATTTGGAAGGTAACCCGCTTCAAGAGTTGCTGAGCTTGCGACAAGCAGGGAGCGTCCAGGAATATAGAAGGGATTTTGAGAAAATTAGTGGATGTTTAGATCTCATTGAGGAAGAAGTCCTCCGTGGAATATGGCTGAACGGGCTGACGAGCTGCATCCGCGAAGAACTTCTTTTACAACCGCTTGATTCTCTGCCATTGATGATGAAGAAGGCGCAGAGGATCGAGAGGCTAAACTGGGCTTGGATGGCGGAGGGTATGGGAATTGGGCCAGGTCGAGTAATTGGGCCTTCCAAAACAGGCCAAACGGCCTCAAATCGGTCATTAACGGGTCATATTAATATTGGGCCAACGGGTCAGAATTCGGGTTCAGCTTATAACCCGCGTTTTGGGTTCCAAACCCAATCAAATGTGTCGAACCCTAACCCTGAGAACCTCTCTTCTCCAACGAGCAACCCCCATCAGCGGAACGCAAACGTCGAAAGCTAAGCCAGCAACTCTAATCGTTCCTCTAACCGAAGGTTGTCGCAAGCGGATCTGCAAGACAGATCCAGGAAGGGTTTGTGCTTCCACTGTTCCGAGCGGTGGAATCCAGGTCACCGCTGTAAATCACGGCAGCTGAATCTCCTGGTGGTGGTTGAAGACGATGAGGGCGAGGCGGCTCCGACCATAGAAGAAGAGATCGAAGATGGAGTAGAGCAAGAGGTAACTTTTTAGTTGTCCTCTCACAGCTTGTTAGGGTTGACCTCGAGCAAGTCCATGCGTCTTTGGGGAACGATTGGAGACACTCAGGTGATGGTTTTAATAGATAGTGGGGCTACGCACAATTTCGTCAAAGAAGAGACGACCAGGGAACTACTCTTGGCTGTCGATGCCACTCCTGGTTACAAAGTAGAGATCGGGAATGGCGATCGTGTGGCTTGTAGTGGGGTATGTCGAGGAGTGAAGTTAAAGTTTCAAGGCATCGAAGTGACTCAGGATTTGTTCCTCTTCACACTCGGAGGGGCTGACGTGGTCTTAGGGGTGGAATGGTTACAAGAGTTGGGCACGGTTAAGGCTAATTTCCGTGAGCTTACTCTCAGTTTCTAGCAACAAGGACGACGGGTGATGATCAGAGCTGAACCTGAGTTGTCGGTGGTGGAGGCTTCTCTCAAAACAGTGATGAAAGCTATTAATAATGATGACCCAGGGTTTATTCTTCATCCAAATTGGGGGTCTTTTTCCGTTCCCATGGCTCAAGGTGGGTGGGAAGAGCTGGAGTTTCTGTTGAGTGAATATGAAGATGTCTTCGCTGTTCCTTCGGGCCTCCCCCCTATACGCAACAGAGACCACGCGATAATTCTGAAGCCTGGGAGTGAGATTCCCAATATCCGCCCTTACAGGTACCCATTCTATCAAAAAGATGAGATTGAAAAAAATGTTGATGAAATGTTAAGCTCTGGAATGATTCGACCTAGTGTGAGCCCCTATTCTAGTCCTGCTATTTTGGTGAAAAAAAAAAGACAATAGCTGGAGGGTTTGTGTTGACTATAGGAAGTTAAATAAAATGACTGTTCCTGAAAAATTTCCTATGCCAGTAATTGATGAATTAATTGATGAGATTGGTGCTGCTTGCTTGTTTTCTAAGTTAGACTTGAAGTCTAGGTTCAATCAAATTCGGATGCGTGAGGAGGATATTGAGAAAACCGCGTTCAGAACTCATCAAGGCCATTACGAGTACCTTGTAATGCCTTTTGGGCTAACAAATGCCCCGTCCACATTCCAATCTTTGATGAATGAAGTCCTGAAACCGTTTCTTCGTAAATTTGTTTTGGTATTCTTCGATGACATTCTGATCTATAGTTCTTCTAAAGTGGTTCATGTCCAGCATCTGCGCACTGTTTTGGAAGTGTTGCGTAGAGAGCAGTTGTATGTTAACCGAAAGAAATGTACATTTGGGCAACCGCGGGTTGAATATCTGGGCCACATCATCAGTTCTGAGGGGGTGGTAGCAGATCCGGCTAAAACTAAGGCTATGCAAGACTGGCCTACTCCAACTACTATCAAAGGGCTGAGGGGATTTCTTGGCCTAACCGGATATTATATAAAATTTGTCAAAGGATATGGGATGCTGGCCAAACCACTGACAGATCTTTTAAAGAAGGATGCTTTCTGCTGGAGTGCAGATGCTCAAGTGGCATTTGACCAATTAAAAAGTATCATGTGTAAGTTACCTACTCTAGCTTTACCTGATTTTTCTAAACAATTTACTGTGGTAACAGATGCTTCTGGCACGGGAATTGGGGCTGCTCTTATGCAAGAAGGGAGGCCGTTAGCTTTTATTAGCCAAGGTTTTTCCAAAATTGCACAAGGGAAATCGGTCTACGAAAAAGAACTTATGGCGCTCGTGTTTGCCGTGCAAAGGTGGCGACATTATCTTTTGGGGAGGCATTTTGTGATCAAAACAGATCAGAAAAGCCTCAAATTTCTCATGGATCAACGAGTGTTGGGTGAGGATCAACAAAAATGGACCTCCAAGCTCTTGGGTTTCGATTTCGAAGTCCAATATCACCCGGGGAAAGAGAATGTTGTGGCCGACGCCCTTTCACGTAGGGGACAGTTTCATTCCCTATCAATTGTTGGCTTACCCCTACTGGAACATATTGAATTGGAACAAGGGACAGACGCTAAACTCGGAAAAGTCATGTTGGAGTTAATGGAAAACTCATCATGTCATTCCGGTTTCCTGATTTCTAATGGGAAATTGACTTATCATGGCAAGCTTGTCCTTCCAAGGGGCTCCAAGTACATACCAGTTTTACTTAAGGAATTTCATGATACCCCAACAGGGGGTCACTCGGGGTTCTTTCGCACCTTTAAACGTATATCAAACTTGGTTTACTGGGAAGGCATGAGGCGAGATATACAGCGTTATGTGGCTGGTTGTGTCATCTGTCAGCAATGTAAAGCTTCTAATTTGACCCCGGCGGGTCTGTTACAGCCTCTCCCAATTCCAACACAGGTTTGGTCTGATATTTCTCTTGATTTTGTAGGAGGATTACCTAAAGCTTTTGGGGTGGATACTGTTTTGGTGGTGGTGGACCGCCTGACTAAATATAGCCATTTTATCCCTTTACATCATCCTTATAGTGCACAGGATGTGGCTACGATTTTTATCCAAAATATTGTCAAACTACATGGTTTTCCTTTAACCATAGTATCCGATCGTGACCGTGTATTCCTTAGCAATTTTTGGTCGGAAATGTTTAAACAGGCTGGTACATCTTTAAAATATAGTTCGGCTTACCACCCCCAATCCAATGGCCAAACTGAAATAGTGAACAAATGTTTAGAGACCTATCTCAGGTGTTTTTGCATCTCACGGCCTCGGCAGTGGCCTAAGTGGCTCCATTGGGCTGAATATTGGTATAACACCACTTACAAGTCCTCCACTGGAGTGTCTCCTTTTAAGGTTTTATGTGGCTGTGAACCCCCTTCCTTATTCCGAATTGGGCATTCGGCCACAGTGGTAGAGGTGGACCGAATGTTACAGGATAGAGACGCCATTCTGGAAGAACTAAGGCAACAATTGACCAAGGCCCAAAATCGCATGAAAGTTCAAGCGGATAAGCATAGGAGAGATGTCCAATTGGAGGTTGATGATATGGTGTACCTCAAGCTCCAGCCATATCGACTTAAGTCCTTGGCTCGGCAGGTGAATGAAAAACTCAGCCCCCGTTTTTATGGGCCTTACCGGGTACTTGCAAAAATTGGTTCAGCAGCTTATCGACTTGAGTTACCTCCTAATTGCCTTATACATCCAGTTTTTCATGTTTCCCTGTTAAAGAAAGCTTTGTCTCCTGTTGAGCTGGCTAAAACTCAGCCTCTTCCTCACATTTTGACTGAGGATTTTGAGTTAATGGTTGAACCAGCAGAGGTGCTACAGTGGCGCAAGACAGCAGGGGGGCTGTTGAAGTATTGATCCATTGGAAGGACCTTCCATCTTTTGAAGATTCTTGGGAGGACTCTTACATGCTCAACAATCAATTTCCTTGGTTTAACCTTGGGGACAAGGTTGGTTTGTTGGGGGGAAGTATTGATACAACTCCTCCAAAACTGAAGACTTATCATAGACAACGATACAGGGAATCACACCCTTTCAACTTGGCAAGGGATGCACCACCTGAGGGCATTAGTGTAACAAATGGCATGGGTGTAACAAACTTGCCAAAAGGTGATGACTCAGCAACGGTTAGTGCCTAACCGTGCCTTGCATCCTTGCGGTTATAAAAGGGAAAGAAGAAGCTGAACATAGCATCTTTTTGGGCAAATAGAATTTGGACCATTGGGAGAGATCAGGGGCTCTCCAACACCTCTGAATCTATCTTTCTTTTCCTTACTTTGCATTTCTGTAATTAGGAAGTTTATAGGAGAAATATTGTCTTGGAGTTCTCATGTAATTTGACCGTTGAGGTGTTGAATTAATACAAGTTGTCTTGTTTCCTTTCTATTTTGGAAATTGCTGTTTGGTTTTGTTACAGGGTCCAATTTTCCTTCTTTATGATCCATGGTTCATGTATTTTCATGACTCCCTATTTCTTCTAAGTGTCAATTAAATTTTATGCATCAAATTTAAACTTATCCTATCCTCTTAACTAGTGTTTCAATTTCCTAAAATACTTACTCACTCAAAATTATAATTAACATAAATTTCATGAATTAAAATAAGTCTACCCTAAATAAATATATATATTTATACATCGATTCAAAGCAAGCTTCTACGTTCCTACTACAATTTATATAATTTCCTAAATTAGCGGGATGTTACATTTATATTCTGTAGATAATTTTAAAAAATAATTTAGGGATTTTATATATTTATATTCTATAGTAACTGTAAAGAACCTTGGGATACACCATCCCAAAAGCTAGCTCAAAGGGTGGGAGTGTTGAAGGCCTTATAAAGGCCACATTAGTTGCACATACAACCAATGTGAGACTATATATCTCAACACGCCCCCTCACACGAGAGCCCATTGGGCTTGAAGAGTGGATGATGCAACAGGCCCAACCTATCTGTGCTAAGAGAGTCCACAAGAGAAAGTGGGGGGCGGCGAGGATCGAACACTAAGGCTCTGATACCATGTAAAGAACCTTGGGATACACCACCCCAAAAGCTAGCTCAAAGGGTGGGAGTGCCCAAGGCCTTATAATGGTCACATTAGTTGCTCATACAACCAATGTGAGACTATATATCTCAACAGTAACATTAAATAAATAAATTATTAAACCCAATTTCATGAGATATCAAGTTTGCCAACAATGAACAAACTGCACACCTCACTTTAAACCTTTTGCATATCTTCCGGAAATGGACAACAACTTGGATGGACTTAGCTAAAACATCTTGGATGAACAAATTGCACACCTCACTATCATTGGATGCTCGTAACATGCGAAGTTTAAAAGTATAGTTGTTGGTCATAACATGCGAAGTTTCAGATCAATAATAAACAAGCTCCTACATCTATTTCTCCTTGACAGCCTTCATTTATTATTAAAAAACATCAACAAAAAAAATTGAGTTAAACAATTGTCTCCATAAAAACGCTGCATATATCGTGGCTTGCAAAGCCACTTTTTGCATCGAACCGGAAAAAAATAAAACAGTATCTCAGTTCTCCATATGGTCTATGGCACCAGATGGTATCTTCAAACTCTGTGATCCTAGTTGCACTTGAAAAAAGCTGCAATCTTTGTTGAGTTTAGGGAATTGCGTACTTCTCATCATCATAATTCTGGCTATTGTTTTCTTCATTTCTGGTTTGCTTCACCTCCTGGTTAGATTTCTGTGGAGACCTCAAAGTAGATACCCTGATGATTTGGATAGTGTCACTGCTCTTCAAGGGCAATTGCAGCAACTCTTTCACCTCCATGGTGCTGGGGTTGACCAGTCCTTCATTGATACCCTCCCTGTCCTCCTTTACAAAGCCATCATAGGATTAAAGAACCCGTTTGATTGTGCTGTTTGTTTGTGTGAATTTGAACGAGACGACAAGCTCAGGTTGTTGCCAAAATGTAGCCATGCTTTTCACATGGAGTGTATTGACACCTGGCTCTTGTCCTCTTTGTAGAGCTAGCTTGCTCCCTGACTTCTCTTCAAACAACACTTGTTCTCCCATTGTTCTTGTTCTTGAGTCTGGGAGTGAGAGCTCAAGGGAGATTGTTCCAGAGTGAGATGTTGCTGTTCCAGAAAGAGTTGCTGAGATTTTTCATACGTTGATATCTTTTGTTCTCACTGATCCAAGGAACTGTCGGAGATATCTCCGGCATTGGCAAGTGGAAGAACTTGCATGGGAGAGAAGAAGGGAAAAAAAAAACAGAAGTTGCTCAAACGACGTTGTTTTTGGTCCTATGTGGAATGTGAGTCAGCCACTTAACGGTACACGTCAGAAACGTTAGTGACGCCGTCATAGCTCAACTAACAGAAGGACCAACGTGGGCCTAATTTGAAAAAATTAGGGACTACGAAGGGCCTTTTTTTTTGCTAGGGACTAAATAGGGTATCGTGAAATTTGCTGAGGACCAAAAAGGATATTTACTCTTTTCTTTGTCAGGGAACATGTTTTGTCCAATGAGCTTCATGTTTCTCATGTTCCAGCTTCTGCTCAACTTGCTGACACTCTAACAAAACCTCTACCATCTCCCAAATTTGCAGAATTAAGAGACAAACTCAGAGTTCTGGATGTTCTCCAACTCCATCACTGCTGAGTTTGAGGGGGCCTATTAGCATATAAATATAAATGCTTTGTTACTTTGCTACTGTATCATTCGTTTGGTGTATATGCTACACCTGATATCTTCTTCCTGTTTGTTAGAGTCTGTTAGTTAGAGTTAGTTATTTGTTAGAGTTTGTTACTTGCTGAGTCATCATGTTCTAACTCTATATATAGAGTTCTGTATCGTACTCTTGGTAATGAATATAATCAAAGTCTCTTCTTCATAAATGGATTCTCTCTGCTCTCTCTCGTCATTTCCACTCTCAGATCCATTTCTATTATCACTTATCATTTTGTTCACTTATGAAAAAGCTTGACCGATTTACATGTTTTTACATTTGCAGGCATGGACAACAATGAGACCATAAAGGTTTATAGAAGTGGTGGTGCAGATCCTGATGGAGATCACCCCGGTGATCTTTATGTTACTATCAAGGTAAAAGTGTTAATTTCTTCATGGCTTGGAGGTCATTTCCTTTTCCCTTCTATATGTCCTCAGAAGCTCAATAACTTTTCCCTTCTTGCAGGTCAGGGAAGATCCTGTCTTCCGGAGAGAAGGATCTAATATTCACGTAGATGCTGTTTTAAGTATCACTCAGGTTAGTTCCTTAATATTTGGGGTTCAAGAGGCTTGCTTCGTTTCTTTTCTACCAAAGTTATCATATTTTTCTTTTTAAGTCATTTCCTTCTAGCATTACGGCAACATAAATAATTTTCTCTTTTTTTCATGAAAGATATCAAGAAAAAGAAAATTTAAGAACGATGCTTCATGTTTCAGCTTTCAGCTATGATTGAGCTGATGCCTTAGGCTATGTTTGGAGGTTTTAGAGATAATGGCATATAAAAGTATGAGATAGGAAAAAAGGAAGAGGTAAAGATGGGATGGGAAGGAGTCGCCTTCCCTATATTTTAATTGAATGATTAATGGGGGAAGAAAGGGAAAGTTGTAGAGTTATAAGTGTAAAATTCCAATCTGGCCCTTATAAAGTTTAGCTAACTCAAATTTTTGGGATGAAATAGTAAACGAAAAGTTTTTAAAGTTATTCTCCTCATTTACCCCCAATTTGGAGGGGAACAGGAAAATGAGTTTATGTGGAAAAGGAGGAATGGTTCTCCGGTTCTCATCACATTCCCTCTTCCTCCATGAATTTTTTAACTCCTGATTTCCCAAATGATGGAATAGTTTCCCTTCTTTCATTTCCCTATGTCCAACAAGGACTCTTAGAGTATGTTTTGGCTACTTTGTCTTGAAATGAGGATTCCATTCTTGCCTTTTTCTCCACAGGAAAGGTTCTTTTTGCTTGGTACAGAAAAAGGCATGGAATGACCATTCCACTCCAGGCCAATTCCACATAACCAAGATTTGCAATTCGTCTGTCTTGTGGGAGGAATGAGGATTACGTGCTGCCAAATATAGATATTTTTTTCTTCTGGAAATTAGAATGAGATAATTTTTATTCGACATCAATATCACCTTTATGACAAACTAGTTGGTAAATGAGATAATTTTTATTGCCTCACAAATTTACCCTTATTTGTTCTTTTAAAAACCAAAATCGTTCTTCTATTTGAATGCTTTGGATACAAATAACTTGTGCTTAAAAAACAGTGATATATTGATTTTGCTGTAGTTTAAATATTAATAATTTCCATGCTACAAAATTAGCTAACAAAGGGGGTGCTTGGTTTGTAATGGCACCAGTAAACAGAGCACAGAGAAAAAGAGTTGAACCAAGAGATTAATACTGAAAATACCAGTGTCACCGAACTATTACATACCAACAAACTCAACATTACATTGGTTCCATCATATGGACCTTGATTGAAAAGAAAATGCTATAATAAAGAAGATAACTACCCGCTTAGAGCGGTCCTAGTTTACCCTGCTCAAGAGACTCTCCCCTGCCTCCAAAGCAACCCATAACCCATTTGATTATCATTCTTCATACCCCTCTAACCGTTTCCTCTCTCCTTATATCTCCCTTACTTTCCCTTGCCTTCGCCACACCTTCTTCCACTACCTCCTCTCCATTGATTGCTTGCCACGTGGCATCCCTTATAACTAACTCTCCATCATTTTCCTGCCCACGTGCTCTCCCCATAATATTACTTCCCTCCTCCCTTGTCATTTTCCCTTTTCTTTTGTAAGTTCTCTTATAATGCTCCAGCTTTGAAGGCCCAATTTGCGTAGGCCCAACAATATCCCCCCCTTCAACCATTACCTTGTCCTCAAGGTAAAACAGAGGAAATTGATCCTTTATTTCGTCCAACAATTCCCAAGTGCAATCACACTCAGGAAGACCCTCCCACTGAATTAACAATTCAACCTTTCCATTTAATAGTCTCCTAACCTGTAAGACTTTTGCAGGCTTCACTTGCAATTCCAATGCTTCAGATAAACATGAAGGCAAATCCAGCACCACATGACTAGATGGAATAGCTCTCTTCAGTTGTGAAACGTGAAACGTAGGATGGACTTTGGAATATGAAGGAAGCTCTAATTTGTAAGCTACGGGTCCTATTTTCTCCAATATAGTAAAAGGACCATAGAACCTTGGACTAAGCTTTTGATTCAATCTCTTAGCCAAAGATCTTAGATTGTATGGCTGAATTTTTAAATATACCTTGTCTCCCACCTGAAACTCTACCTCCCTCCTCTTTTTATCCGCTTGCACCTTCATCCGTTCTTGAGCCATTAACAAGTTACTTTTCAACTCCTCCAGAATGACATTTCGGGCTTGTAACCACTGATCCACAGCTGCCACAGGAGAATCTTGACCCTCTAAATGTAAGATAGTTGGTGGATCCCTACCATACAACGCTTTGAAAGGAGTCATTTGAATTGATCGGTTAAAGGAAGAATTAAACCAGAATTCAGCCCATGGTACCCATTTTGCCCAGCTCTTAGGATGACCATTGATGAAGCATCTCAAATAAGTCTCCAAAGTTCGGTTAATGACCTCGGTTTGACCATCCGTTTGGGGATGATAAGCCGAGCTAAACTTCAATTTGGTGCCTGCAAGTTTAATTAAAGCAGCCCAGAACTTGCTCATAAATACCCTGTCCCGATCTGAAATGATGGATCTAGGGAATCCATGCAACCTAACAATCTCCTTGATGAACAATGTTGCCACATCTTGAGCATTGAAAGGATGGACGAGAGTTAAGAAATGAGCATATTTAGTGAATCTGTCTACCACGACCAACACCGTATCCACTCCCCTAGATTTGGGCAATCCTCCAATGAAGTCCATAGAGATATCCTCCCACACCAATGAAGGAATCAGCAATGGCTGTAGTAACCCCCCAGGCATGAGGCTGTCATACTTTTGCTGTTGACAAACGTGACATTCCTGCACAAATCTTTTAATATCCTTGCTCATACCTTTCCAAAAGAAGACAGCAGCTATCCTCTTAAAGGTTCGCAGCTCACCCGAATGCCCTCCCCAAGGAGAAGAATGAAATTCTTGTAAAATCAAAGGAATACTTGAAGAAGACTTTGGAATTACCAATCTATTTTTAAACCATAAACACCCTGACTTCACATGATAGCCTGGATGTGATTCTTTATCCAGTAATACTTCCAACATGATTTTATGAGTACCCTCATCCTGTAAAACTTCTTCTGCAATGGTAAGCAGATCTGGACTAGTCACCAATGTCAACTCTCTGCATTCCATCACCCTAGACAAAGCATCTGCAGCCTTATTTTCCACTCCAGGCTTAAATTGGATTTCGAAGTCAAATCCCATCAATTTGGCTATCCATTTTTGTTGGCTCTCCGTCATTACTCTTTGCTCCGTGAGGTACTTAAGACTTCTTTGATCGGTACGTATGACAAAATGACGTCCCATGAGATAATGACGCCATTTTTGTACAGCAAAAACTATGGCCTTCAACTCTCTTTCATAAACCGACAGATTTCTTCCTTTTTCCGAAAAAGCCTGACTTAAGAAAGCTATGGGCCTGCCATCTTGCATCAACACTGCTCCCATACCTATACCCGATGCATCCGTCTCAACAATAAACATTTCATCAAAATTAGGCATAGCCAACGTAGGCAATTTAACCATGGCTGCCTTTAACTCTTCAAAGGCAGATTGTGCCTCTTCACCCCATTTAAAGCTGTCTTTTTTAAGCAACTGGGTGAGTGGTCTAGCTATATGTCCATATTGCTTCACAAACCGCCTATAGTATCCCGTCAACCCCAAAAAACCACGTAAAACTTCCAAATTCTGAGGTACTGGCCATGTACTGATAGCTACCAGTTTACTAGGGTCGGCCTTCACACCTTCTCGGGAAATCACATGGCCCAAATATTCTAATTCTTCCTTTGCAAAACTGCATTTCTTGTAATTAGCATGCAGCTGGTTTTGTCCTAAAATCTCCAATACCGTGCGCAAGTGTTCCACATGTTCCTCACCATTCATGCTGTATACTAAAATATCATCAAAGAAAACTAGCACAAACTTTCGCAAATAAGGTTTAAAAACCGTATTCATCAAAGATTGGAAGGTTGAGGGTGCATTACACAAACCAAATGGTAACACCAGGTATTCGTAATGTCCCTCATGTGTGCGAAAAGCAGTCTTCTCAATGTCTTCAACTCTCATTCTTATCTGGTTATAACCCGACTTGAGATCCAATTTTGAAAAAATACCAGCTCCTCCCAATTCATCCAACAATTCGTCAATTAAAGGTAATGGGAATTTATCAATAACCGTTACCTTGTTGAGGGCCCTATAGTCAGTGCAAAATCTCCAGCTCCCATCCTTCTTTTTCACCATAATCAAAGGGCTAGAATACGGACTCGTACTGGGCCGGATCATCCCTGCTGCCAACATGTCTTTCACAAACTTCTCAATTTCCTCTTTCTGATAATGAGGATATCGATATGGCCGGATATTAGGAATAGCAGCCCCCTCCTTGAGTAAAATTTTGTGATCACACTCTCTTTGGTGGTAATTCAGTAAGAGGTCTGAGTACCTCCTCAAATTCTCGAAGTAACTCCTTCACCTGAGGTGTACCTTCTGAAACTTCTTCCAACTCCAAAGAGCAGAAACCCAGCTCAATATAAAAAATCTCTGCTCCTTTCCTACGACATCCCTCCAGCTTTCCGGAAGAAACCCCACTGCAAGAAAGAGAAGGATCTCCCAAAATGGTCACCTCTGTTCCCTTCCATGGAATCTTCAGTGTCATCTCTTTAAAGTTGGCCTGTATATTCCCCAATTCCGCTAGCCATTCATATCCCAGTATCACATCTACCCCCCTCAGATCGAACACAAAGAAATCCTGAGTCACCATCAGATCTGGAAGTTCCACTGTTACTTCAAGGCAGCGACCATCACTCACCACGCGATGCCCATCCCCCACCATTATCATGAAGCTCCTCGAAACGTCTACTGGTAACTGTAGTGCCTCGGCCACACGGGTGGCTATGAAATTGTGAGATGCTCCCGTATCGATAAGCACTACCACTTGTTGACCCTTCACCTTACCCACCAATTTCAGGGATTTGTTTGATGTCAGTCCCACCACGCTGTGTAAGCCCAGCTGAACTATCTCCTCCGCCGTCATTTCTTGCGCTATTCCTTGTAACTCCACTGCATCAGGTACCTCCTCCCCTTCTTCTAAGATCATGACATGCAGCTGCGGTCCCTGACAGACATGTCCAGGAAATAAGGTGCCTCACACCTAAAACACAGATTACGTCGACGACGTTCTTCCATCTCCTCGTCCGAAAGTCGCCGGAATCTAGAGCCTCGTCGTCCATCGAGATTTCCCGTCGCCGTCGGTGTGTGCCCTAAATTGCTTCCCCCCACATTTTCGTTGGTTCCACTTCGGGTATGATTCACACTCCCTCCCACACTACTATTAATTGGGCTATTACTGTCCATTTGTGTTCCACCCCCTTGGGCCGAAACATGAGGCCCATTTCGTCCATGAACTTGAGAGCCCATACCACTTCCCCTATTCACGCGACTTGGCAAAGCGGTGCGTGTCCCCATTCCACCAGTGAAACCGGATCCACTACCAAGTCTACCCGATGACGTGCCCACCCAGCCCAATATGGCCTCCTTCTCTTCCACCCGTTGAGCCAACCGCATCATCTGCGACAAATCTTCTGGGAAGTGCACCCTCAATTCAGCGCGAACCTCTTCCTTCAATCCATTGAGAAAAGCAGCCTTCATAATCTCCTCATCTGCATGTTGGAGTGGAGCCGACAGTACCTCAAATTGCTCCCGGAACTCCGCCACAGACCCTACCTGCCTCAAACTCATCAACGCTTCATACGGGTTCCCAGAAGTTGAGGTATGGAACCTCTCCAGGATCGCGTTTCTGAATCCTCCCCAATCCGCCAATGGGTTTCGTGGTTCCCACCATTGGAACCAACTTAGAGCCTTGCCTTCCAAACAAATAGATGTCGTCTCTACCTGCTCTTCCATGGGAATTCGATTCACCCGAAAGTAACGTTCAGCCCTAAAGATCCATCCATACGGATCTTCTCCCATGAAATAAGGGACTTCTACACGTCGCGCGCGTTCCTCCTGGCCCTGGTTATGTAGAACTCCTCCACCGTGGGGCCTCCCAGCATGGTTACCGTTCCCTCCACCTCCCCTCGGATCCACGTTCCCCTCCCGATTCTCCAGTCGGGTCAACAAAGCCATCACCGTTTCCTGAAACTGCGTGATTCGTTCGTCCATGCCATTTATCCTCACCTCGAACCTTCTTTCTACTTCATCCATTCTGTTGTCCATACGCGTACGTACCATACAGCTTCCCCAAAGGACCGGACGTGCTTTGATACCAAATTAATGGCACCAGTAAACAGAGCACAGAGAAAAAGAGTTGAACCAAGAGATTAATACTGAAAATACCAGTGTCACCGAACTATTACATACCAACAAACTCAACATTACATTGGTTTCATCATATGGACCTTGATTGAAAAGAAAATGCTATAATAAAGAAGATAACTACCCGCTTAGAGCGGTCCTAGTTTACCCTGCTCAAGAGACTCTCCCCTGCCTCCAAAGCAACCCATAACCCATTTGATTATCATTCTTCATACCCCTCTAACTGTTTCCTCTCTCCTTATATCTCCCTTACCTTCCCTTGCCTTCGCCACACCTTCTTCCACTACCTCCTCTCCATTGATTGCTTGCCACGTGGCATCCCTTATAACTAACTCTCCATCATTTTCCTGCCCACGTGCTCTCCCCATAATATTACTTCCCTCCTCCATTGTCATTTTCCCTTTTCTTTTGTAAGTTCTCTTATAATGCTCCAGCTTTGAAGGCCCAATTTGCGTAGGCCCAACAGTTTGTTTTCTGATTTCATTGTCAATTGATATGTTTTCACTTCCAATTACAAAAGTCCACCCTTTTCACAATGTTTTATTTTTTAAAATTTTATGAAGGAAATGGTGAAAACATTTTCTAATTTTCACTATTTTCTTTACAAAAGTGGGAAAACAGAAAACAAAATGAAAACAGGGTGGCATTTTTTGTAATTATCAATCAAACATCTCAACTGAAAAGGAGAACAAAAGATAAATCAAATACTACCTGTTTAGAGTGTTGAACTAGAAGTGTCTTGCAATGAGTCCTAGTGTTTCTATCCATGGGGTTATGGGAGAAAGATGACTGGCAAGGGATGCTCAATACCTCTAATTTCTTGTTCGATGCGAAAAATCAGGTGTGTGTGTGTGAACACCTAAGATCCAGTGAATGTTCTGGTCAATTGTAATTCGGGAATGCTTAGTGTTCTAACTGTGTCCCTATGACACTGTTCCAGCTTTTTTGTAGAGGCTTGGTGACAGTTGAATGAGAGTGGAGTGATCCAGAGCACGAAATCCGCAGGTGGTGATCGTGGATGGAGTGATAGTGGCTACCAATGACGTGGGTTGGAGAATTCGGCAGGCTGCTGGTGAAGAGGAGCTCCGCCCATGGTCAAGGGTATCTACCATCTTTGATGAGCCCCCCATTCATTCCAACCTTTTAGCCGATTATAATCCGAGAGCTCATCCCGGAAAAATTACCTTAGTTTTATATTTCAAAATTAGTGGGTTTGAGAGCTTGTTAGCTCGAAATTTCCTGGTTGACGTAGAGGATAGAGTATTGACATTTAATAGGATTTGTAGGATTTGGGGGCTGATGGTATCTAGCAATCATCAATGGCTGATTCTGGTAGGCTTATTTTTTTTATTTTTTTATTTTTATTTTTTTAAGAAAAAGGAATGGTAGTGGTGGTTGTAGTTGGAGGTTTTATTTTTGTACATGTTTTGGAACACCAAATTATTTTCCTATCACGTTAGGTGTACACCAAGGTTTTGCTCTAAGTCTTTATCTCTTTGTTCTAGTTATAAATGAACTAACAAAAAATATTCAAGAGAAAATGCCTGGTGTATGTTTTTTGCAGAAGATATTGTGTTTACCGATGAGACCAAGGTTGGTGTTAATAAAAGGCTAGAATTGTGGAGAAGCACGTTGAATTTTAAAGGATTTGTACTAAGCAAGATTGAGTATTGAAGTGTGAGTTTGCTCCGATAAGAGATGTAGATTAAGATTTCGTATATATGCTTGGACAAGAGGTATTCAAGAAAGATGGTTTCAGATATCCGAGATCAATTTTACAAAAGGGTGGAGAGATTGATGATGATGTAAATCATAGAATCAGAGCACCGTGAATGAAATGGTATGGTGTATTAGGGTTTGTATGTGATCACAAAATTCCTCTTAGGCTAAAAGGGAAATTCTATATAACAGTAATAAGGTCTGTAATGTTATATGGAGCTGAATGTTGGCCAACACATAAGCAACATAAGCATAAAATAGTAGTGGAAATGAGGATGTTAAGGTGGATATGTAGTTATACGAGAATGGATAAGATAAGAAATAAAGATATTTGACGAAAGGTAGGAGTAGTACTAGTGGTTGAAGATATGAGAGAGCATAGAATGAGATGGTTTGGGCACAATGCGAAAACCCTTAGATGCTCCTGTGAGAACAAAAGTTTGTTACGAAGAGCTTAAGACAAAGAGAAGAGGTAGACCGAAACTTACTTGGAGGAAGATAGTAAAACAAGACTTAATGAAGTGCGAGATAGATTGGCAGATGGTGTGTCTTAGGATGAATTGAAGAAAAACTATTAGCTTCAGCCATTTTCCTTCCTATGTTCCATATGGTCCCGTTTTAGTCCTTTTCCCTTTTATCTCCCTTTATTTCTACCTTCACCTCTTTTTTCTTCTCAATCTCTCTTTTCTTATTTATTTATTTATGTATTTTCCTTTTTCTTTATTTTTATCTCTTTACATTTTTATTTTCACTTTCTTATTCTTTTCTTTTATCCTCACATGTATTTTTCTCTCTTATGCATCGTTTGTTTTCACTTTATTTTATTTTTATTTTTCCTTTGAAGTGTTTATTGTTATTTTTTTAATGGATAATGTTTTATATACATTTTAAACTTTATTTTTATTTTTTCTCTCAATATTTTCGTACTTTTCAATTGGGTTCATCTACCATCAACTCCAACCAGTCTGGGATAAATGTGCTGTTAATGTTGATGTTTCTGAATCTCAAACATCTCGTTAGTTGTTTGTGTTGAATTATTGGGGTATTAAACTATTGCTTAAAAGTAATCTGCAAACCGAAGAATTTTTTTTTTTCTCTTTTTCAGGCAGTTTTGGGTGGAACCATTCAGGTCCCAACTCTTACTGGAGATGTTGTTCTTAAGGTTTGTATTGTTATTGCAATGTAATTAATTTCTCATGACATTTTGGTTTTAGTAACCGTTGAAGTTTCAATGACACTTCCTGTTTGGCAGGTTCGTCCTGGGACCCAACCTGGTCAGAAGGTGGTTTTGAAAAAGAAAGGTAAGCAAGTTGATATCGTTATGGATAATAAGAGATTTTTAAGAAAGCATTGTGTGAAAAAATATTTGAAATTCCAACAACCAGTTGCATGGATTTTAAGTAGTGTCAGTTTAAGCTGATATTTTTTCACCCTTATTAACCAGTTTGTTCTCTTTAACAGGGATCAAGTCAAAAAATTCTTACACGTTCGGGGATCAATACGTTCATTTTGATGTCAGCATCCCAACGTGAGTGTTACATTTGATGTTAGTTGGTGTGATTTATGAACTACTAAGTCCTCTTGCTCTCCCCACAAATAAAAAATAGCCTAGGCTAACATTTTTTAAGGGAAAGATACACTTCTTTGTGATGGAATGTTTAGAATATAAATGCCTGTTTTGTAATGTCTGCAGAAATCTGACAGAGAGACAGCGTGAATTGATTGAAGAGTTTGCCAAGGAAGAGCAAGAAGAATTTGATAAGGAGAGAGCTGCTTCTGCTTCTGGTTGAAAACATTTGCAGGAGTTTACATTAGTCATTTGTTACTAAATCATGCCCAACTGTCAACTAGGCTGGGAAGCCACCTGCTGTTGAAGTTTTGTAGGATTATTTAAGGGTTGGTATTTTTTTGTCCCTTGCACTTTTGATTGTATGTAATATTATTCGTAGCAAGTGACGATCACATTTATTTTTAAAGGCTTGAAGGCAATCCTTTCATGCACCTGCTGACCTTAGTATTCTAGTCTCTGCTGTAAATATGTTCGTAATAATTATCGTAAGGATGCAATTCACAGATGATCATTCTTTTGTTCTCTGGATCAATACTTTTTTTTGGGTCTTGGTTAAATTAGTGGATAGTTTATGCATCAATACTGAAGGATCATAGTAAATTCTAAAATCTCTTGTTATGCCTGAGATGATAATTTTTTTATGATTTCACTTTGAAGGGGTCGAAAATTTATTTATTTTTTCTTTTAAACCTGAAGCTTAAATATGGTTGTGAATTTACTAAGAAAATGATGATCATGGATTAGTTTGACAAATGAACTTCGAATTAAAATACGATCCATGGTTAATGAATTTCATAATTGAAAGTAAATTTTGTCTAATAGACGAATCAGTCTGGATTTAATATTTTGTAATAGTCCAATAATATGTTTAAATTTAAAACAATAAATTAATAGTGTTCTGTATGAACATTAAAGGGTAGATCTTGTGAGTAATCTGTTCTCATTAACCTGTTTACCATCCTCATATATGGTCTTATTAATTATTATAATCATCATGGGTAGTTAATAGCGGTGCAATTAGTAAGATCGTGGTAGGGTTCACATGTGCTGATAAAACATGGGTTAGGGCCATATTCCGGGCTCCTACTATGGATTTCGGGTATGGGCCTTAGTTTTGTGACCTCTATTGGTTATGGGCTTTAATTATGCTTAATTAAGCACACATTATGAACCCGGAACATTAAATGTAAAATACTTCAAGTTGACGTTATGGGTTTGTCTTATCAGTTGAACACGAGCCAATCGAGCAGCACTATTATTAAATGCTACCTGTCCCTATACCCTGCATCTGCCACATGTCATCTTTTGATTGATCTTGATTTTCTCAAACAAGCGCGATATGACGTCTTTCAATCATTTCATTTCGAAATTCGAAATGGCATCTTACTTTTTACGTAACCCCTTCAGTTCCCTCTTTTCCTTCCACTTTCTTTCTTCTCATTTTCTCTTCTGGCTTATGCTCTTTCTCCTTCCACCACATTTGGCCTTTCCTCTTTCTCCTTCAATTGCATCTTCTTTACTTTTTTGCTGACGCTTTCTCAAGCTTTCCTTTCTCATTCTCCATTATCGTTGGAAGCTATACCAAGTAAGTTCGCCTCGCATTTTATACCATTTTTTCTAATCTTTATTTAGAAAACTTGCAATTTATTTGTATTCTTGATAATTTTCATTTGTTTTTCTTATATTTTCAATATAATGGACCCTGCACCTACTTTTAAGAATGTTCTTCACACAAAGGATGTTTCAGACCACTTAAAGACCTCTTCTTTACTAGAAAAATATGCATCTTGTCATAATTTTTTTGTACCTTGTAGAGCCCCTGTATTTCCTTTGTCGGGTTCAGGACGAATTAGAATATCCTTACGTCCTCAACCATATTCCGATAACATATTGTCTATTACTTTCGTTTCCGAGTTTGAGTCTAACAGTGCCTTTCCTTCCAGGCACATGCCAAGGAACCGACCTCACCGTTCGCTTCCTGTTTCTCGCTTTGCTCTTCCTCCCAGCTTGACGAGTTTAGAATGGGTTGACATAGAAGTATTAGGACTTCGTTCAACTTACGAAAACAATCCAGCTGCTTTGCAGGCGGCATTATGTTCGGTACCTCTATCACGACTCAATAATTACTTCTTTCCGGGTTGACGTTCCTGGCGAGAACAAAAGAATCTGTTCACCTTCTGGGCAAGTGACGCTTTTTTCTTTGTGTGCAAATGCTTATTTTTGAAACATAAGATCCTTTTACCTTTTACCGACTTCCAAACAGAAGTCTTGCGTCATCTAGATGTTGTCCCTTCTCAACTTCATCCTAACAGTTGGTGTTTCTTAAGAACTTTTGAAATAATTTGCTGGGCTTATGGGTTTAGTTATTCTTCCAGGGTATTTTTCTGCCTTTTCGCCGTGTTCCGTAACGCCATTGAGAAAGGAAGTACTCGTTACAATTGGGTTTCTTTGAAATCTCGTCCTGGATTTAGGTGGTGTACTATATTTGAAGATAATTGGAAAAACTTTAAGGAAGATTACTTTGAAATTTGTACTCCTGAAGCTCTCCCTTCTACGCCATCTGCTTTTTCTTCTTCTTCCCAACCTATAACACCTTCAACCTTCTTCCTAGATTGATATGAACCTCACCAAGAATAGTGAGACCCAAGACCAATTTAGTTAGGATCGTCTCTACAATCAGGAATTTAAAACAAGAAATAAAGAACCTTGACCCGTTATCTGTGGAAGATAAGAACCAAAGGTATAAGAAGGATAAAGATGCCACACTCAAGAAAGAAGAAGGTGAGTGATGAGTCTAGTTTGAACGCCACAAGAACAAGCTTCTTGATAAGTTCAGAGTTCTAGATAAGAACCAAAGAGAAGAAACCTCTCAATTATATTATAACTTCAAAATATGCTTACAAGAGTTGCATACTCCCTTATTTATACTTGGAACATCCCTCCAAGAATAGGAAAAGACTAACAAGTGAAAAGGCACTAATTTAAAGTTGGCAACTTGGAAAAGGAAAAGACTCTAATCATCCCACTAAACATTAATGACACTAGAAATGGGAATCAGCCCCACTAAGCATTAATAACATTGAAAATGCTTTCAGCCCCACTAAGCTTTAATTGACATTGGAAATTGCTACTCATTCCACTCAACCTCCCTTACATTGATGGCATTAACTAAATTCTGATTATGAATAAATTTGGGCTTGATGTCTTTATGATTAGCCCACATTTACTGGATCAACCCACTAAGAGCTTGTTTAAACTTCTTGGCCCTTGATCTTGTGATTGGCCCATTTGGCAATTGCAATGGATCAATAGGTGTTGTCTTCTTACTCATATCATTCCCTCCCTCTTCAAAGGGATTTGTCCTCAAATTTGCACTTACATCAAAAGGAGATAAATCAGAAAAATTAAATGTTGCACTAACATTGTACTCACCTGGAAGGTCAAGCTTGTAGGCATTAATTATCATTTATTCTATCAATCACTTGAAATGGTCCATCACCCCTTGGAAGCAGTTTGGAACGTCTTTGGGCTGGAAATCTTTCCTTTCTCATATGTAGCCAAACCCAATCTCCAGGGTTCAAAAACTACTTTCTTGCGCCCCTTATTGGCTTGGTTGGCATATTGTTCAGTTTTCCTCTCGATGTGTTGCCGGGCCTTTTCATTAATCTGTTTAACAAGTTCAGCCTTCTTCTTTCCATCTAAGTTAACCTGTCCACTTACTGGTAAAGGAGTTAAATCGAAAGGAGATAATGGATTAAACCCATACACAATTTCAAATGGTGAAAACTTAGATGCTGAATGGACCGTACTATTATATGCAAATTTAGCATGTGGAAAACATTCTTCCCATGATTTCATATTCTTTTGAATCAAAGAACGCATTAATGCAGATAAAGTCCTATTAACCACCTCTGTTTGTCCATCTGTTTGTGGGTGACAAGTAGTAGAAAACAAAAGTTTTGTTCCTAGTTTACCCCACAAAGTTTTCCAAAAAGAACTTAAGAATTTTGAATCTCGATCAGAAACAATACTTTTGGGAATATCATGCAATCTTACAATCTCTTTGAAAAACAAGTCAGAGATATGTGATGCATCATTGGATTTATGACATGGAATGAAATGTGCCATTTTTGAAAACCTATCAACAACCACGAACACTGAATCCTTACCCCCTTTTGACCTAGGCAATCCTAAAACAAAATCCATGGATATATCTACCCAAGGTTCATTAGGTATAGGCAAAGGAGTATACAACCCATAAGGCTTTACTTTAGATTTAGCTTGTTTACAAGTAATGCATCCCTCACAGACTCTCCACATCACGCAGTGGAAGCGTGGTGGGCCCATAACCCACAAGTCCCATGTTTGAAACCTGGCTGATACGGATAAGGAGACAACACCTAGTGGTCCATTACAATTGCCAAATGGGCCAATCACAAGATCAAGAGCCAAGAAGATTAAAGAAACTCTTAGTGGGTTGATCCAGCAAATGTGGGCTAATCATGAAGACATCAAGCCCAAATTTATTCATAATCAGAATTTAGTCAATGTCATCAATTCACGGGAGGTTGAGTCGAATTAGTAGCAATTTTCAATGTCAATTAATGCTTAGTGGGGCTGAAAGCATTTTCAATGTTATTAATGCTTAGTGGGGTTGATTCACATTTCCAACGCTATTAATGTTTAGTGGGTTGATTAGAGTCTTTTCCTTTTCCAAGTTGTCAACTTTAAATTAGTGTGTTTTCATTTTCTAAGTCTTTTCCTATTGTTGGAGGGATGTTCCAAGTATAAATAAGGGAGGATATAACTCTTGTATTCAGATTTTGAAGATATAATATAATTGAGAGGCTTCTTCTCTTTGGTTCTTATCTAGAACTCTGCACTTATCAAGAGGCTTGTTCTTGTGGCGTTCAAATCATACTTATCACTCACCTTATTCTTTCTTGAGTGTGGCGTCTTATCCTTCTTATACCTTTGGTTCTTATCTTTCATAGATAACGGGTCAAGGTTCTTTGTTTCTTGTTTTAAATTCCTGATTGTAGAAACGATCCTAACTAAGTCGGTTTTGGGTCTCACTATTCTTGGCGAGGTTCATATCATTTGGTATCAAAGCTAGTCTTCTAAATCATGTTTGATCTATCCTTATTTTATTGTTAACCTTTTTTTTCTATTTTATTCTCCTTCTTGTGTCAACTACTCACATTGGTACTATTCCACAAAAAGAAAAAAATGAAAAAGAGAGGAAATTCTAGTATCTTCAGAAGCAAAAAAAAAGGAAGAAAAAAAAATTCCAATCCAAATTCCTTGAAGTAAAACTTGTCTCTTTGAATTCTTTTCAGTTTTCTTCTTTTCTATTCCAGTGTGTACTTCCCTTACTTAATCTCAATTATTGCTTAAATTTATTGTCATTCCAACCTTTCTTTACCCCTAATTCTTGACATAATTTTTTTTCTCTTGTTCTTCTTGTCTCTTTGTATTACATCTCGTGATCTGTTTGGATTTCTTCAAGAAAACTTCAATTGAGTTTAACTAAGAACTAAAAGAGGGAATTCAAAAGAGGGAAAAAGGCAAGAGTGTGTGAGCTTATAAGAGGGTAAAAGCCTAATTTTGAAACATGAGTGAAAGAGCTATTTGTTTGGGAGAGAAACACGTGAGGGTGTGTTTGTGAGGATATTTCAACTATTATTTTTCTTTCTGATTAGAAAAAATGTCTCAAGAGGGTGATGCTCAAATTCCTAAAGATTTCAAATTCTACTTTGAAGCCATGGCACAGAGATTTGAAAGATTGAACTTCTAGTTTGATGAAATGCAAGATAGAATAGAAAGAGTTGAACAAAGGGAGCCACAACCGAGAACTTCAGAACATCAAAATGAAGATGACACCAATTCTACAGTTGATATGAGGCAGAATGAACGTCGAAATGAAGGAATAAGATGCGTAATGAAGAAAAGGTTGATAATAACCTAGGAAATATCAAGATGAAGATTCCACCTTTCCAAGGAAGAAATGATCCAGTAGCTTACTTGGAGTGGGAAAGAAAGATGGAGTTGGTGTTTGATTGTTATAATTACTCTGAGTTGAAAAAGGTAAAATTGGTTGCCATAGAATTTTCTGATTATGCTATTGTTTGGTGGGATCAATTTGTGTCAAACAGGAGGAGACATGGTGAAAGACCCATTGAAACAAGGGAGGACATGAAAGCTGTCATGAGAAGGCGATTTATTCTAAGTCACTACCATGGGGACTTGTTTCAGAAATTACAAAGTCTCACACAAGGTTCTAAAAGTGTTGAAGACTATTTCAAGGAGATGGAGACAGCCACGATTCGAGCCAATGTAGATGAAGATCGTGAAGCTATTATGGCCAGATTTTTGCTTGGCTTAATTCGGGACATTGCAAATGTGGTAGAATTACAATATTATGTGGAGTTAGATGACATGGTGCATATGGCTATAAAGGCGGAGAGGCAACTCAAAAGGAAGGGTACCATGCGTATGGGGCCGAATTCCACTTCTCATTCAAGACCAACATGGAATAAAAATGAAGAGAAGCCTCATTTCAAATCCCCAGTTGGTTCCTCTAAAACCAACCAAGTTGTAAACACTTCCAGCCAAGGTAAAATTGAATCTCAATCCTCTAGAAATAGAGACATAAAATGTCCAAATAACAAACTCATGATTTTGAAAGATAATGGTGATGTTGAAAGTGAAGGTGAATCTGATAATGAATCCATGCCTTCTTTAGAAGATGCAAGTGATATAGAATTACCAGTTGAAGGAGAGCTTTTAGTGGCTAGAAGAGCTCTTAATGTGCAAGTTAAAGAAGATAAGGAGTTGCAGCGAGAAAATATTTTTATACTAGATGCAATGTAAAGGACAAGGTGTGTTCCATGATTATTGATGGAGGAAGTTGTTCAAATGTTGCTAGTACTAGTTTGGTGGAGAAGATAAATTTAGCAACTCTGAAGCATCCTAGACCATTTAAACTACAATGGTTGAATGATTGTGGAGAAATCAAGGTGAACAAGCAAGTGGTAGTTCCATTTTCAATTGGAAAGTATAAGGATGAGGTGTTATACGATGTTGTACCAATGCAAGCTGGGCATATTCTCTTAGGGCGTCCATGGCAGTTTGATCGACATGTGATGCACGATACTGCTATTACTGACAGATCTCTTACCCCACCGACCTCCGTCGTCGCTTCCCAATCGCAAGGTCTTAATTTGTTGAAAAATTAAAACATTACTTTACTGTAGGTCTTCGAGAAAAATGGGATAAATTTTCTCTGGATCAACTCATCTCTAAGTTTACTCTGCTCTTCGAGATAATGACATCCGAGAAGCACATTTTTTTGAAATAGCTCTCCTAGCCCTTGCTGAACGTCATTAACTTCTATCCGACCTCCAGTTTGCACACTCGTTTAAATTCTTGGACCATTTGCACACTCGTTTAAATTCTTGGAGTCATACCTCCTTATCTCTTGCAGGTAGAGTCACTCTCTAAAGCGATTCTCCAAGCTATTCCTACCTATCCAATGTAGGTCTGTGTTTTTCCTTGTGGCGTCTGTGATGATATTGAAAGACAGATTCAGGCTTTTATTTGGGGATCTTCAAGCTCAAGTAGGAGACCTCATCTAGTTTCCTGGAGTCAAGTCAGCTAGAATAGACAGGATGGTGATCTGGGGATTCAATCAGTTAGAGACATGAATACGACCTTTATCATGAAGATTGGCTATAGTTTTCTTACTAATCAGGAAGCTTTGTGGGTGAAAATCCTTCAGAGTAAATACAGTATAGGCTTTAATTTGTTTCCTGAAACTAAGGCTCCGAAGAATAGATCTGCTCTTTGGAGAGTTATTGTGCATTATTGGCCTCTTGTCCTGAAACATAGTCGCATTCTTTTGGGAGATGGTGAGAGCACTTCCTTTTGGTTGGACCCATGGGTTCCAGGGTATGGTCCTATTCTTCATCAGGTTTTGGGTCAAATTCCTAACGAGGCTATCAATCTCCGAGTTGCTGACTACATCGATGAAGCTGGTCAATGGGCCTGGGATCAATTCCAAAACTTGGTCCCGAGACATATCACCAGCCGTATCATGAATATGGTACCTCCCCTAACGATGGATAGCCAGGATCGAGTTATTTGGGGAGAATCTTCTGATGGGCTATCCTCCATTCGAACAACATATAGGGTTCTTTGACAATGAGTCGACTAATATCGGCATCCCTTGGGAGTGTATTTGGAAATGGGATGGTCCTCAGAGAATTCAAACTTTTCTCTAGTTAGTGTTGAGGAATAAGCTCATGACAAATTCTAGAAGATTCCAGTGCAGTATATCATCAACTGAGATTTGTCCTAGATGCAATGTGGATAGAGAGACGGTCCTGCATGCTATCAGGGATTGCAAAGTTTCTAGGGTGGTTTGGCAGTTACTTATAGACCAAAACCAATTGCATGATTTTATGAATTTGGATCTTCAAGAGTGGATTTTGCAGAATATCAACTTCACCAACGTTGGAGCTTTTGCCCTCATTGGCAGCTAATTTTCGGCGTTACAACTTGGTTTTTATGGAAAGACATAAATGATGTTGTTTTTAAGGGTTCGAGTTGTACTTCTTTTGGCATAATGCGCGCAGCTATGTCTTATAAGGATAGTGTTCTGTTGGCTAAGGATATGTTCTCGGTGACCTGAGTGGAGTCAAGCATTCGAACAGAGAGACTTATAGCTTGGTCCTTTCCTCCTTTGAATTGCATTAAGATAAATATTGACGGGGCTAGTTCTACTGATGGATTACATTCAGGCTTTGGTGGTGTCCTTCTGGATAGCTCCGGTAACTGGGTTATTGGTTTCTATAAGAATCTAGGAAGTGGAACAGCTTTGAACGCAGAATTATGGGCCTTATTGGTTGGTCTAGAGGTAGCTTGGAGCAAAGGTTTTAGAAATGTGTGGATAGAAGGAGACTCTCAGATGGCTCAACAGCTGGTCCTTAGGGGATGTAGTCATTCACACCCATCTTTTGCTTTGATTAGTTGCATCAAGGAATATCTGGCCAAGGATTGGAATGTTACTATTTCTCATGTCCATCGTGAAGGGAATGCAGTGGCCGATTGACTAGCCGCTTAAGCTAGTAACTTCTCTTGGAATATTCAGCTATTGGATCTTCCTCCTAAGGAGTGCATCCATCGGTTACAGAGTGATTTCATGGGAACTCACTAGCCTAGGCTTTGTGCTTAGTTTATTTTGTTTCTTTATGCCTTTGTTCTTTTCTTTTCATTTTGTGTCCAAAAAAAAGAAAGAAAGAACGTGATCAATTCAAGAAAAATTTCGAAGACTCAGAACTCCAAGTAGCTGAATTGGAATTGGAGGTTGGCACATTAAAAACCAAGGTATCTGACCTAGAGAAAGCCACAATTGACTGGATAGTAAATTTGAAGCTTATGGTCATCAAATTCGTAGTTGGGTATTAGACCAAGTGGGCTTTTTCAACCTGGGAGTTACTCTTCAAGACTTACACAAAATCGAAACTTTTAATTTTGTAAAAGATGGCCATTTGTGTACGCACGACGAGGAAGGTCAAACAATTGTTCTTGTGACCTGCCCCTCTGAAGCGGCCATTATTAACCCGGATTCCACCAATGCTACTAACACGGAAAATACTTCTGAACCACTGATGTGCCTCTGGCATATGTAATTTTCCAAGCCAAAAAGAGAAAGATTAGTGGTTAATTCTGAGTAAAAAGGCAATATTTATTGTTACTTTGCTGAAAATCCAAATCAAGGATTGTTCAACTGATTTTATGCTGACAAATTGTAGCCAAATGGGGATTTGCCAAAGTAAAGGTCCACGTTCATAGCGTGGATGTGACGCTGATGGCGTGAAGTTCCCGAAGTTCCCACGCTCATAACGTGGAACCCACGCTAGTGGCGTCAGCATTCAGAGGCAGCCACGCTCTTAGCGTGAAATTGACGCTAAGAGCGCCAGATTGCGAAACCACAGCCGTGCTTTTTACAAAGGGTATTTTTGGAAGAAGGAAATGAAGCTTCTAAATAGACCCTCTTGACAAAATTAGGGATCTATCTCATTCCATTCAGAAGAAGGCCGACGGTGGTGCTCAGAGGGATTCTTCCACGAATCTTCTTCTTCATCTTCTTCTCTTTTATTTTATGTTTTTGTTGAATATTGGGTTTCTAGCCATGATATTGGTTGGCTAAGTTTTCTTTATTGTAGTTAGGGTCACAAAACCCTATGTGAACCCTTGTAACAATGGATTGGTTTATTTCTACTCGTTTATATATTTATCTTCATCTCTACTCTATGCGTAATTTCTATTCTCTTTGTTAGACTTGATCAATCTAATAGTTGATAATATTTTGAGGGTTCAGATCCTAAATAGGAATATTGGGGTTTTAATCTCGAAAGGGAGTAGGATGACAATTGACATATGTACTAAGGATAGACGCATGTTAATTGCAAATGTTTTATTTATCGTATTCATTGCTTAATTTCATGAGGAATTACTAAGGGATTAGGTTTCCAATTGAAGTTAAAGGGTTAAATTACCAAGGGATTGGAATTTAACTAATTATTTTTAAGATGATATTATTTGAGTATTTATATAAATGAGCAATTTAAATCAATCTAAAGTAAGAAGCGGGGGTCGTTCGGTGAGTGCACTCTAGCTACAATTCTATCTCTCAATTATAAAAATCCATCTATGTTTTCTTTATTGCTCATAACAAAAAAGCAAAAAATAAGTCTTTATTTTCAGTTCTCAACTTCACCCAATTCGACATTATTTGTCACAAACAAACTCTTCTGAACTCTTCCATTCTTAAAGAGAACGTTATTTGATATTCGATCCTAATCCCTGTGGAGACGATACTTTACTTACTTCTATATTATTTGTGCGATCGGTATACTTGCCGGTGAGCATCAAGTTTTTGGCGCCGTTGCCGGGGATTGACGTTATCTTATATCATATACTCTTGATTTTTAAGATTGGATTTTGTGAATATTTTTTTATTTTATTATTTTTATTTTATTTATTTTTAATTTTGTGACTCTTGAACAGTGCTACTAATCTCTTTTCTAGTTGTATGCGAGGTAAACTTCCAGAATTTCCACTTGACTTGGAGATTATAAAAACAAAAAAGAGGAACAGGAAACTTGCTCAGAAGAAGCTTTCATTCAACGAGTTAGGAATTCTGTTTAAAGAAGCACACACAATGGCAGGGAACAATGAAGCGGATAATCCACTTATGGATACCATTCTGACGCCATCATTTAACAGGCCCAACTCAAGTATTGTTCATCCTGAAGTTGGCATCAATAATTGGGAGCTCAAGTCTGCTAATATTCAACTGGTAGAGAGAGCTCAGTTTGGTGGAGAGGCTGATAAGGACCCTAACAGGTTCATAGACAGATTCCTGATGATTTGTGACTCTACCAAACACCCCCATGGGAAAAGGCTTTGAATTGGTTGGAGATGCAGCCTGCGAGAAGTATTCCTTCATGGGAAAACTTATCAAACAAGTTCTTTGCTGAATTCTTCTCAATGGAGAGGTATAATCAAATGGTGAATGACATCACCAATTTCGCTCAAGCTGAGGGGAAACTATTTGAGCAGCATGGAACCGCTTTAAAGATCTAATGAGGAGATGCCCTCATTATCCCATGACCACTGGTAATTAGGTCCGAATTTTCTTCAATGATTGTAAACCTGTGATCAGGATGGTGCTGAATGGTGCAACGGGCTGAAGTATCAAATCCTTGAGAGCAAATGAGATTCTTGAGTTGATAGAAAGAATGGCTGCAATGAAAATGAAGGTTTGACAGCCAAGCCTAAGAGAGGTATTCTTCACCTAGACAACAATGATGCTGTACTGGTTGAAAATAAATTGTTAGCACAACAACTAGCAAATTTGACCTCAAGGCTGGACAAGATGCAACTCTCGAGTGTCCAAGCTCAACCCGCCTCAATTGTTTGTGAATACTGCAGGGGTGATCATGAATCCAATGAATATTCTTCTCTATTATCTTCTGACTCCCCTCAACAAGTGCGGGTGAATGAAGTATGGTATGATCAAAGATCTCCGCCATGAAACATTCCGAGGAATCAAAATTTCCCTTCTAGAAGTAACAATTTTCAGAGGAGGGTGCAGGAAACCGGACTTGATTTTGGTTCTAATAATTATTTTCAGCCTCCACCAATTCCAGCTAAGGAACCTTCTGATCTGGAGAAGCTAGTGGGAAAAATGGCCCAACATTCCATGAGACTCAGGCCAATACAAAGAATACACAGGCTTCTATAAGAAATCTAGAGAATCAAATTGGCTAGCTGGCTAAACAACTAGCTGATAGAACTCCAGGTACCTTCCCTAGTAACACAGTTACTAATCCAAGGAAAGATTGTATGGCCATCACAATTAGAAGTGGCAAAGTAGTAGCAGCTCTAGAAAAGCCAAACACAAATGTGAAAGCTGATGAGAAGCTTAAGGAGGTTAAGGAACCAGAAAAAGAAGTGGTAATCCCTTCTGATGTTGAGAAACCTGTTCAGAAAGGTGAAGAAGAAGAGCCACCAATTATTGAAAAGAAGAAATTTGAGCTGAGACCTGAGTATGTGAGAGCTATGGCACCTTATCCTGAAAGATTCAAGCAGGATGTTCAGAAGAAGCATTATGGCAGATTCCTAGATATTTTCAAAAAGATTCATATTAATATTCCATTTGCTGAAGCTTTGGTCAAAATGTCAAACTATGCTAAATTCATGAAGGATCTTTTGTCAAGGAAGCACAAGTTACAAGAGTGCCAAACTGTAGCACTTACCGAGGAGTGCAGTGCTATCATTGCAATGAAATGTCCTCCGAAGCTTCGTGATCCCGGAAGCTTCAACATTCCTATTGAAATTGGTAACACTAAAATTAGCATGGCATTATGTGATCTTGGGACTAGCATTAATTTGATGCCTCTTTCTGTTTGCAAATCTTTGGGGATCACGGAACTAAAACCCACTATGGTTTCTCTTCAACTTGCTGATAGATCTTTAAGGAAGCCTAGTGGAATAATTGAAGATGTTCTTGTGAAGGTGTACAAGTTCATCTTCCCTGCTGATTTTGTGGTGCTTGATATGGATGCAGAAAATGAAATGCCTCTTCTTTTGGGTAGACCATTCTTAGCTACATCTCGTGCAATGATTGATGTTGAAAATAGGAAGCTTGAGCTAAGAATGAATGATGAAACTGTTACTGTCAACGTCTTTGACTCTATAAAACATTCTTATGATAAAGGCGATTGTTTTAGTCTTGATGTCTTAAAGAAAGATGATAACAAAGAAGATGGTGCCACAAAAGTGGAATTGAAGGAGCTTCCTCAAAAAGATATCTTCTTGGGTAATAAGGAGGCGGTGATTGAAGCACTGAGGGAACATGAGACTGATTTGAAAGATAAAGATCCCTCTTCCCGTACCCACAAAATTCTCAATGAGGACGATGACAAACCTGGGAGGAAACCCCAAGGGAGGCATCATCCTAAACTGAAAAAGGTACTGAGAAAGGAGGTGGTCAAACTTTTTGATACTGGCTGGACGATATGTGCAGATCCCTGAAAAATGAAGGCCTAAAAAAGAAGAGTCTTTGAAAAGAGACACCGAGACTCTATCTCTCAAAAAAATCAATGCTTCAAAGAGTTCTTAACATGGCTTCGTGGTTTGGACCAAATCTGACAATGATGGTCTCATACACCAAGGCATCCAGTACCACCGGATCCTCCATTTTCTGAGTCATCCCACACCGCTGAGGGGGATGACATAGAGGGTTGATTATATCTCCTTGCTGACTGAGATTTTGTATATTAGTTTATTTTTCTGTTTCGTATTTTTAGTTACTTTGTGTTGGTATATATCTCTCTGATGTTTTAATGTGCGCATTATATTTTATCCTATATGCCACTGTTTGTTCCATTGTGCAGGGTTTTCTTCCTTCTTGTGGTTTAATTATTGTTGAGGACAACAATTCTCTAAATCTGGGAATGGTAGGCTTGCATCTTGGAACTGTAATTCTTCTATCATGGGAGATATTCTGACTCTTTTAATTTTTCTTAGTTATTTTTGTAGTTATTTTGTGTGCTCTGTATAAAAAAAGGAAAGAAAATTTTTGTGGAAAATGTTTTCTGAGCAAATCCCAGGTTTAGATGTGCTTTCCCTAGTTAACTGGATTGATTTCATCATAGGGAACATGTTTTGTATGAACTTCTGGCATGATATTGTATGGGCATGAGTAGATTTCATGATTGCTCGGTTGTCTGAATTTTGTGCTTGAATGATTAATGATGCCTGATGTTTCTTTTGAAAGTCTAGCTTGACATCATAGCTGGTGAGGTTTTGTGCTTAAACACTTATTTTTATTCTTGAGAGACCTCACTGTGATAGCATTCTAGAACTTGCTCTGTTTCTCTGTGATGCATACATTGAGTGAAATGATTAAGGCAATTTTATTCGTGTTAGCCATGGCCAGATAGCCCACCTGTTTGATTTTTCCATTGTTAACCCTTTTGAGCCTGAGCCTTTTTGTTCATAATTCCTGTTGATTGCTTAGCCATATTCCTATTGTCTTACATTTGTTGAGATTGAAATAATTGACAAGAAAAGAAAATTGATTGGGGTAATGTAACAGCCCGTTGTTCACCGGTGTTGTTATCATTAATTATGATATTAAGCGTAGTTACAATCACAGCAGTTCATTTATAAAATACGGGTAAATTTTTTTGCTTTTTAACATCGTTTCCACCATTAAAATAACTGTGATCATAACCCAAAACTTTATGCAGAATAATTAATACCAAAGCTTAATACCATACACTCTTTTGTTTAAAGGTTGCCAAGTGGTCCCCATAAACCAACAAGGCTAAAAACTCGTTCTATCCATTTTTAACAATAATGTCTTAACCATTTTATTTATTCCAACCATTTTAAACATATCAAATGCTTCTCATTTCTTAGTATGTTATAGATTTTCTCTCTAGCTTCACGTGGTTTCAAACCGCGCTCAATTCGGAGCACCGTAGCTCAAGTTATGCATTTTTTTTCCCGAAAATAGGTGCTGAATCTCCCAGGACCCCGCGCTCATAGCGTGGGTCCCACGCTCGTAGCGTGAGAATTCCCCAAGAGGCAGGGAGGTTGGCGCCCGCAGCATGGGATTGGCGCCCCTAGCGCCAATGTACAGGGGCTTTATGCCCAAAACGTGAAATCCGACCTACCTATGGTGTTCTGCCCATAACATGAGTTATACAACTCCAATTTACACAATCTTGGCCTCCTTGGAAGTTAGAGAGCTGGTCCAATTCCATCATATGGGAGACGAAAATTAGGCAGTACCCTGTTTGTATTTCCAAAATTTCCCGAAAATTCGCTAGAATTCCCTTTGTTTTTACAAAAATCCCCAACTTGCTAAGGCAACCTAAACATATAGGTATATAAAATCACATGGGTGGCACACACAATGACCAAAAATGCCTTGGGGAACTTACAACCCATCACAGTCCAGTTACATGCATAATACTCATTATGTTTCAATCACCAAAGTTCTATATCATGCTCTTATTAATCATCCAACTAATCAATTCCTAAATTAGGCTTAGAGCCCTTTACATTACATTTACATGCTTCCAATACATCATAGGTGGCTATGGACAGATGCCATGCTCACACATAAGATACATAAACCTCAAGTATAGTTATACATTTACAAATGCATGGCATTTTCAACATGCACAAGTTCATGGCCCCAATTCAAAACATAAACTCCTATGCTAAGTGTATCCAACCGAATCCTCTAACATGTGATGCCTTCCATATGCACCTCAGGCTCCACTCCTCCAGGTTCAACCTAACCTGAGATGATGTCCCCAAACGCGAGGTGAGATATACAAATATATCTCAGTAATCCAAGGGTACTAGAGGATCATTCCACCCCATGTCTCACTTAATGTGCAACATATAACTAAGTATGACATGCATGGAATACAATATCACAACAACGGGGCACAATCCAAGAACATCCACACCTGGATTACATTCAAGGACCCCATTGTATAACTCCCGGAATCTTCCTGGTGCCTCTCCCATGGTTGAGACGACCCCATGGCAAAACCCAACTGGAACTCCTCATGAGCCCTATCCAGCGGAAGTCCCACGTTTGGATCATCTTGGTACCGCTCCCAGAGTCGGTCCCACGGCAAAACCCGACTGGAATCCCCAGCGAAATTATCCAGCGGAAGTCCAAACCAACACACATCTACTGCCCAGAGATCAAACAATTCACACACAACATGCTCCAAGCATGTCACACAATTAAGAAATAATGCATGAACATACATATTCATACAATGTTCAACAACAAATTCCAACCACAACCTTCCACTAGGCATGGTGGAGCACACAATGGACTAAACCCGAGTTCCAAAGGTTTACCTCAACTCCGAGCCAATGCTCCATACGTAAGCCTCAAGCTTAATCCGCTTCCATAGCGTCCGTGAGAGGCAACCTATATGATCAACAACATGATCATCAACCATTTGCAATAACACATCAACTTCACAATTCTTAATCAATTAGAATCACTTAGGCCTAATGGCACTATCACATTTAGTCATCAAACTAACTCACCAATCCCACATCATATGCATTAAAATACCAACCATCAATTGTACACATTTTTCACCTCCATTTTTCCTTCCAACCATTACATGGTTCGAATTCCTCACTAGGTTTTCCATTCATTCTAACAATTACACACATCATATTATCTTATTATGACATCATACGACAACTCACCCCACAATCCTCACACAATTCAATTTTCAAAAATCCTAGGCATCATGCAAAAATCCTAAGTTATGAGCATTTTTCACCAATAAATTTTATTACATTTTTAGCTCAAATACATCATTATAAGACATAATCATCTAATGCACATTTTCCATTTGAGCTCCCTAACTACACAAGTCACCCAATTTCATTCTAGGGCACAAAACATAAATCTCATGAATCAATCCATGGAAATGTAGGGAAACTTACTCAAAAGGTGGGTATAAGGCTCCTCCACATCATATCCAACCATTGGAGCATCAATCACCACCAAGAACACAAATCTAAGGAAGAGGGCCGCGACTTTGGGGAGGGGATTTCTCAAAATGTGATGGGTTTCAAGGCTTGCCACCAGTGCCAATGTGTTTAGAAGGCCATTTCCATCAAGTTTTAACACAAACTTTGCTAGATTTGGTGGAGAAATGAGGAAGTTACAAGAAAATGGAATTGATGAAACTTGAAGGTGTTTTAATGGGGCAGGGGGAAGGTCACACGGTTTAGGGAAGAAAAGGGAGAGAGAAGATGGTGATTGTGAGGGGAAAGTGATGTGGTTAAGTGGATTTGAGTGGGATGGGTCCCACACGCGATTTAACTTTAACCCAATCATCAATTTCAACCACAGATTCATAACTTACGTATTTTTTTGGTTCATGACATATTTTTATTTTCTCAAAACACTCATAAAAATTTCACCCTTATCGATACAATTATACCGCAGTATTTTTACACCAGGAAAATCACTATTCATCAAAATTTTCAAAACTTGCCTATTCACTCAATTTTTCGCCCTGAATCCATATCCGGCATTATTTTTATCATTTGAGATCTCCTACTCCATTTTCCATGCCTCGGTTTATGTTTCTGGCAATTTACCATTTTGCCCTTGTTACACATTTTGACCCCAATTTTAGGATTTTCACTAATCCTTCCCTTTTAACCCACATTATATCATATAAATTCACATTTAATTTTACGAGGTGTTATATTCACCCCACCTTTTTGGAATTTTGTCCGCAAAATCAACTATACACATATGCTAACTTAGGATACAGCCGGAGAATCTCAGTCTCCCGTCCCCAAGTAGCTTCATCAGGTGTGCGAGCTTCTCACTAAATACTTACATTACAATTCTTTGGCTTTTTAGCCTCATTTGACAATGGCCCAGCATTTCAAAGGCCCAATGGGAGTCTTCAAGTTCTCCCCAATGTCAATATCATTCGGTGCCACCACATGTGAACAGCCGGAGCGCACATCGCAGTTGCGCACTTTTTCCGCTTTACCAAGCCGATTTCTTTTCACAAGTCAGGCTACCTAGCATATATAGCCCATAATTTCTCTTGGAGGGTTTGCCTACCTAGTTAACGTATCAATAACTATACCCATAGGGTCATATCACGTTCCATTTAATCTGTGCCACACAGGCAACTATCACTTTCCGACCCATTACAGCCATAATTATCCTTATCTGAGCTTTATTTCTACGGAGTATGTACTCTCGTGATCAATTTTTCTACATTTCTTATTCCACATTAAATACTGTTCTGGAATCTCAACAGCCCCTCAGTGTAATTCACCGAGTAATCATCTAGTTCACGCTCATTGCAAATTCCTCTTCTGCACTTATCTTAAAACAAGCACCATCTCTGTGCTCAACTATCGAATTTAACCTTACAGGTTCACCAACTTCCACCAAAACACAATGGCGAATCACTTTCTCAAGACCTTTAACTGGTACCCAATAGACCACACATTACAATTTATACATTACATCGGCTATTTCAAAGCCTTCAACCACGAATTCACTCATGAATTTCCATATACTAGATCCTACTTACAATTTCAACTAATCATCTCAAAACTTGACACAGTTCATCATTGATTTCTCACATTAAAGGCAACATGCCTAAGATTTCCATACTCACGTTATCAATTTCACATGTGTTTCATTCTTTACACCTCACCTTCACCATTATTTCATTCAACCAGTATGTATCATCCCAAGATCACATATCATATCTCTCTCTTACCTGTCTCATCATATAGGGATTTTCAAAGCCTATTTATCATGTCATATGGAACTAATTCCATCACTGTCATTACTTTCATAATTCACTATCGGCTGGCATACAAGTCTCTCGGACTATTCAAAGTACTACTAGCACACCCAAATATATATCTTGGTACCTAGCCAAGAACAACATCAACATTGTGTATTTTCAACACATCTCTCACTATAAATTGCATATATACTACCCCATCAGTAACTCTACCACCAGGGCAGAGATATCAACCTTTTATTTCACCAAATACCATTCTATTTACCAGCTAGTATCACACCTTCTTACTTGACTCCATCATAATTAATCACTTATGAAAAGCCATTGGCCACTTCTTAGCTTAACATCTCGCCATCACAAGCCTTCCCAGAAGACCTTGACTCAATCCATCAGTACTAATCAATTTTCCATTTCTTCACATAGGGTGAGACTCCCACGATTCACTTCACAATTTTCATAAAACCCAATTCCATACTACCACACTTGGTATACGCACCTACACATCTTCGAGTGCTCACATTCATAATTCAAACTACCATCTCATGGCACCTCACATATTTCATCCTATTTTACATATTACTATTCACTTACAGTTATCCAAATTCACCTCCTGTGCTCCTCACAAGATACAATCCTCTAATGCAATGGGTAAAAACATCCTTAGGTTTAACCCCTCGAGCTCTTGCTGTCCTAAGGGCCCCAGGTGCAATGACCCACCAATCAGAGAATCTGTCCTTATAATTCACACAAGAAGATGTAACATGCCATCGGCTGTACTAACAGTCCCTATAACACAAGGTACTACCTCACACCTCATTACTTATACAAAATAATAATAATCTCCGGGAACATAATCCATACAGAGATAGCCATACACTCCGGGCATATAAGCCACACAGAGATAAACACATTCACATCACATCCGTATATAACGGAAAAAAGAGTTTTATATAGATACATAATGGTATACTAGTTATATCTTACTTATGCGCCATCCACTATGACTTCCTAAATATGGTTCTTTCCTCAACAATCTACTTATTTAACTTGACTAGTCATTAGTCCTAGTCCATAACATAATCATCCTCACATGATTCCAACATCTTTCTCATACTTTGGCACATATTTTACAATTCTTAATAGTACCCATGCTCGGTACAGTTCTAATCCATTGTCCATCATGACTCATAGCAACTATGCTCAACACTGTAGAAGATCCACTTCATTAAAACAACATCTCTTTTCTCTCAACATTCCACTATGACACCAAGAGTGCCCTCACTTACTAGTCCATGTATTCAGCGCATCAGGACCACCAGATACATCTCAACTTCGAGCGGTGCTCGCCTGGGACTTCCAAGAGCAACACCTCTTAGGATTCAATCCACAAGGGAAGCCCAGGATAATCTTAATTATCACATCATTACCAACATGTAGGGCTGGCAAAATGGGCTGAGCCCGTCGGGCTGGCCCGCCCCGCCCACTAAACAGGGCGGGCTGGGTTGAGTTTTTCAACCCACCAGCCCGCCAAACCCGCCCCGCCAAACCCACCAGCCCGTCGGGCTCGGCTCGCCACGGGGCGGGCTAGCCCGCCAAGCCCCCCTTTTTTTTAGGTTATCCAATTATTATGTAATTTCGTGCCCTAGATTTCTCTGCATGCAAGTGGCTTTTTCGCATTGTTGTGGATTGCTCATACAACACTTTGTTACTTGTTTTGTTATTCTGTTTTACCTTGATATGATTTTAATTTTTATTATTATTTCTGGATTGAAAGATGCATATTTATATGTAGATTATTAAACACTGATCTTCTTGGTTTCATAAGCACATTAGGATTTTATGCAGATTTTTATATGCTTTTATGCAAAAAAAAAAATATGCAGAATTTATTTTTTTGTATTTTATTTTTATATTTTTTATATTTTTATATATTTTTTTATTTTAGGCGGGCTGGCCCGTAGCCCGCCAACCCACTCATAAAACGGGCCGGGTTGCTCAATTCAACCCATTTTGTCAAAACGGGCCGGGGCGGGCCAGCCCATTTTAAGCGGGCCAGTGGCGGGCCGGGGCGGGCCGGGGCGGGCTGGCCCGTATTGCCAGCCCTACCAACATGTGTGCTAAGGTATAACTTGCACACCGGGACTCCATCATGAATCCCACACCAAATTGAGCGTCCAATGACACTCCAAAGAGACAATCTCTTCACCAAATTCCCATCATAGGGGATTTCACTTACATCATAGTTCTTTTACCAAAGAATTTACTAGTTCATTACAACACAGATATATATATATAGATATATAGGCACCCCGACCTTCACAAAATGTATGTACCTATATATACTGGCCATTAGCCATCACAGGATCATTATCCAACTCTGTATCACAATATATATATATATATATATATATATATATATATATATATATACAAACCATCATGCACATTTTATATTATTAACTAGCCCTTGCACACATCCCTTGTCGTGCTTAAACCAAAATCCTTGTCATGCTTAAACGCATGACCACCTATAGTTTTTCTTCCATTCTTACGTACAAACAAAGAAACATTAAACAAGGAGAATTGTGAATTGTTTAAGAATACTAGTAGGTTTCCTTTTCTTAGCAAATGGTTGAATTAAATAAACAAAAGTGAAACCTTGTGCCAAGCGTGGAACAACAAGGAAATATTAAAGAAAACAAATTTGGCAAATTAAGCAAGAGGTGGACTCAAAGGAATAAAGGAAAAACAATTCTGAATGCTTAAACAAACATAAAGTCGGTTCTTTGTTTCTCCAAGTAGGCGACCAAATGAAGAATAAATAAATAAAAGAAAGAGCAGCCTTGTGTTGAGCGTGGAATAAAAAGGAACAGAATTCTGATTGCTTAATAAACGACAAAGTCGGTTCTTGTCTTCCAAATGGTGGAAATGAAAAGCAACTAGGAAATGTAAAGCATGAGGTGGAGTCAAGTAAATATTAAACAAGTAAAAATTCTATTTGCACAAAGTAACAAGTCGGTTCCTTCTTTCCTTGTCCCAACATAAACGCCTATAGCTTTCCTTCCTTCTTTTCATTCGGCCAAGAGAAGTCTGAATTGTTTTGAGACATCAAGTCGGTTCTCACTTGGTTGAATGCAACAAGCAGCTGAATTGTTTCGGAGAGAAGGAGGTAAGTCCTAAGTAGGTCCCAATACATCTTAATCGGTTCTTTCTTTCCCATTCAAAACATATGACCGCCTTGTGTTCTTTCTTTCCTTGCATACGGTCAAGAAAAGAATTCTGGATGAGAACAAGTTAATGAAGCAATTTGAATGAGCCTTAATGTTAATCGGTTGTCTCTTGGTGTTGTAGATATCAAGTAGCTCAATTTCTACTTCTGTACCGTAACAACCAAGGGTGCTAAGAGGGGCTTGTGAGTATTTTCTTGTCCCTAAAATGCTTAGTTACTTTAAGGAAAAGAATCCTTGTGTTCTTGTGGTCATAACCTTGTATTTTCTTCTTATTATAAAGTGGTAAAAGATGAGTTTCCAAGCATGTATCATGCGCATCAAGGGGCTGATTTTGGATGAAGTTTTATGTAAATATGTTATGGATTGAAGTGTATAAACATGAGGATATTTTGGAAAGAAAATCATGGACTTGAACTAGGCCAATTCGGCCAAGGGAAAAAAATAGTGTGACTATATGTTAAATAAAATTTATAGGTGGAAGTGGATGTTGGTTTCTATAAGTTTTAATGATGTTTGAGACGTTTTTCATATTCTAACAGAATTACCGTGTATTGATGATTCGTACATGGTTGCTGTAGGTTGCCGTACGTTGATTTGAATCCCAAACCGTGAGATCGGTGGATTGCCCTTGGTCCTAGATTAATTGGGATTGAGGCATTTCTGTTGTATAACGAGCTCAAGAAAAATACTGCTGTGGAGCTAAGTGAAGAGACTTATTCAGGTAACCTCTTGGTACTGGGGCTTGTTCCCCTTGTGTGTTCCACCATGCCGTTGTGGGTGATGGTAGGAAAATGTATATGAGTAATGTAGAATAACATGATCATGCATTTAGTATGTATGCTGGTACGTAGGTACCGAGTCTCTGTACAGTAGACAGTTAGCCTTCGGGCAGTTTCGGACTTCCACTGGATAGGTCCCCGAGAGGGAGTCCCAGTTGACCTAGGGTTGTGGTGTGTGATCCGGATAGGAGCACACTAGAAAGTCTCGGGTGTATGCGGATGGGAGGGGTACCTTGGTTGCTGTTCTAGGAACACGCCTTGGATGAGACCCATAGGCTTATATGCCGAGGACGTTGCGTGGTATTGGTAGCTACCATTCCAGCTTCGTCGTATTTTGTATCCTATGATCCCGTTTTCTCTAAATCCCTTGCTGTATCCTGTTTTAAAGAAGTTATTTTATATTATTTATATGCATCGAAGTGAGCCATTGGGCGGATTATTCTCCAGAACCTCTGGGTTACTGAGATATATTCGTATATCTCACCCCGTCTTGGGGACTTTATTTCAGGAGGTAGCAGCGATGCAGGAGCAGCGGGCAAGAAGCCCACAGGATGATTAGCTGGAGTTTTTGCAGTATTTTGCATCTTGGTGGCCACTTGGCCTAGGCTAGACTTAGGGCATAAAAACTCCATATTATGTAGGATGAGATTCATTGTTATATTTGTTCATGTCATTTTGCCTAAGTCTAGTACATATATCATTTTGAGGCTTTTCTAGTATGTTGTATTTGAAGACTTTGAGTTGTAAAATGTAATATGCATATGGTGACTGTAAACTATACTTGAATACTTGATGTAATATGTAAGCATGTAATATGATGGAAGGGCAATAGGCCTATTTTAGGAATATGATTATGTGTATATCTAGAAGATGCATGCAATTGGACTTTAATGATTGAAATGTAATAAGTATTAATCAAGGAAGCAGTGCGATATGTATTATATATGTAAATTAAACTGTGATGGGTTGTAAGTGCCCCAAGGCATTGTTGGTCCTTGTGTGTGCCACCCACTGATTATTAGGTACCATTTGAGGTCATAGATCACTTGTATAAAATTGGGAAACGTTGGAAAAACAAAGGAAACTCTGGCGAAATTTCCAGAAATTGATAGTTTTTAGGTGAACTTTGATAGATCATATCTTCCTCCACAGAGAACCGTTAAGGCTTGAGATGTCCTCTAGCTTGTGGTAAAAGTGGGTAGAATTCTGAGTTGAACGTCGACCTGTAAAAATCAGTGAACACAGACTGCCCATTTATTACTGCACATGTGGCAGTTCTGGACCAGTTTTGGGAAATTTATTCCCTCTTCGCTTGTGGGTCAAATTAGGTGTATGATATATCAAATTGAAGCTTGAGGTGTCTAGTTTGGTGGAGTGGATCGTCTGCAGTAATTCATTTAATGAGGGATGTGTGGAGCTATTTTGGGGTTGGCTGGCAGCTTTGCTTGTCCGACTTCAAACGGCGATAACTGGAGCAAATGAGCTCGGAATCGAGCGTGTGATAGCTTCCTAGAAAGATAATTAAGTAAGGAAAAAGAATAGCTAGCGGGGCAGGTTTTAGTTTTTGCTGTGTGGTCGAAAAAAATTAATTAGTCAATCATGTTCGGAAAGGTAAAAACGTAAAATTGAGAAATTGACTAAGTGGGTTTATGGGAACCCCTTAGTGGCTTATTATAATTAAAGTAAGTTACATAAATAGTTTAAATAAGTCTTTCGCAAGATTTTATAGTTACGGTCAAAGCTTTTAATTATTACGCTTTTTATGTTTTCAACTGCTCGCGTAATATTCGGAAAAAGTTTATTTGCATTTTTATAAATGAATTGCTGTGATTGTAACTGTGCTTAATATCATAATTAATGTTAACAATACCGGTGTACAACGAGCTGTTACAACAAACACATGCTCACCCTCACTGAACTCCAGCGGACGATGCTTGACATCATAGTAGTTCTTCTGGCGATTCTGCGCCTGCTTCAACTTTTCTCTTATCATCTGGATCTGCTGGGTAGTATCTTGGACAAAGTTTTCAACTCCCTTTTTGTCCTTTATCTCTACTTCAAACTCTTGCAGAAGTAACACCCATCGGAGTAACGTGGGCTTAGCATCCTGCTTGGTTAACAAATACTTCAAAGCTGCATGGTCAGTGTAAACAATAACCTTGGACCCTAGCAGATATGACCTGAATTTGTCAAATGCATACACTATTGCCAATAACTATTTTTCTGTAGTAGCATAATTCTTTTGTGCTTCATTAAGAATTTTACTGGCATAGTAAATGACATGCAATAATTTATCCTTCCTTTGGCCTAACACTAGCCCCACAGCAAAATCACTAGCATCACACATAAGTTCAAAAGGTAATGAAAAATCAAGTTGCATGATTATGGGTGCAGTAATCAACTTGTCTTTCAATACGTTAAATGCATGCAAGCAGTCATCAGTAAACAGAAATTCTTGATCCTTTCCTAACAACTTGCACAATGGTTTTGCAATTTTTGAAAAGTCTTTTATGAAACGATGGTAAAATCCAGCATGTCCTAGAAAACTTCTCTAACCTTTAACATTTATGGGAGGGGGTAGTTTCTCAATAACAGAGATCTTGGCCTTATCTACTTGAATCCCTCTGTTGGACACTTTATGTCCCAGAACAATACCCTCTGTCACCATGAAGTGACATTTCTCCCAATTCAGCACAAGATTGCAATCTTGGCATCTTTTCAAAATACTATCCAAGTTTTCTAAACATGCATCAAAAGTAGGACCAAACACAGAAAAATCATCCATGAAAATCTCAATGCATCTTTCTACCATGTCAGAGAATATGGAAAGCATGCACCTTTGAAAAGTTGCTGGTGCATTGCATAGGCCAAAAGGCATCCTCCGGTATGCAAAGATTCCATAGGGGCAAGTGAATGCAGTCTTCTCCTGATCTTCCAGAGCCACAACTATCTGGTTGTAGCCTGAGTATCCGTCTAAGAAACAATAGAAAGCATGTCCTGCCAATCTCTCCAGCATCTGATCCAGGAATGGAATAGGGAAATGGTCCTTTCTGGTTGCTTTGTTGAGTCTCCAGTATTCTACACATATCCTCCAGCCAGTCACTGTTCTTGTAGGGAGCAGTTCATTGTTTTTTTCTAACCACAGTAATCCCTCCTTTCTTAGGTACTGTTTGAACTGGACTCACCCAAGCACTGTCTGAAATAGGTTAAATCATTCCAGCATCAAGTAACTTCACCACCTTTTTCCTCACTACCTCTTTCAGAGTAGGATTAAGTCTTCTTTGTGGTTGCCTCACCGGTTTGACTTCTTCTTGCATCAGTATCTTGTGAGTGCAGAATGAAGGGTTGATACCCTTAAGATCTGAAAATGACCAGCCCATGGCTGTCTTGTTCTTCTTGAGCACCTCAACCAACTTCACTTCCTCCCCTTCAGACAAGAATGCATTGGTAATGGTTGGGTGGGTTTGATCATCCCCAAGGAACACATACTTCAGATTTGAAGGTAGTTCTTTTAGTTTTACCTTAGGTGCTCCCTTAGGAATGTCATCCACCTTCTGTTCAAGCTCCTCAACTACCGATTCTTCCTGATAATATTCCCCATTAGTCTCATTCTTACATTTGTCTTCCTCTAATAATGGGTCCTCTTCTCCTGTCACTTCATCCATAACCTCCTGAATGATATCAATCCTGAAACAATCCTCCACATCAACAGGATGTTTAATGGCTTCAAACACATCAATTGTGACTGTCTCTTCATTCACCCTTGGCATTAGCTTCCCTTGTTCAACATCAATCAGGGATCTAGCAGTTGCTAAGAATGGCCTCCCTAGAAGTAGAGGGCTTTCAGTATCTTCTGCTTTCATATCAAGAATCACAAAGTCCACAGGAAAAATGAACTTATCCACCTTAACCAGAACATCTTCTACCACACCTTCCGGTCTCTTGATGGATCTATTGCAAGATGCAGAATAAGATTAGTATCCTTCAATGTGTTGATTCCCAAGGCTCTACATACAGTCAATGGCATCAGATTTATGCTGGCCCCCAAATCACAAAGTGCCTTCCCTACTTCCACATCTCCAATGGCAATAGGGATGCTGAAACTTCCTGGATCTTTTAATTTTGGTGGAAGCTTCTTCTGGATCAGGGCACTACACTTTTCTGTTAAGGCCACTGTCTCACCATCCTTCAGTTTCCTCTTCTTAGACAGAAGATCCTTCATGAACTTGGCATAGTGAGGCATGTTCTCCAAGGCCTCAGCAAATGGAATATTGATCTGCAACTTCTTAAAGATATCCAGAAACCTTGCATAATACTGTTTCTGGACCTCTTGCTTCAACCTCTGAGGATAGGGAACTTTACCATATGGGGACAAGCTAATGGGCTGATCTTGCTTGTCAGCCATTTTCTTCTTCTCCCACTTCATCATCTTCTTAGGTGAAGGGTTATTTTCAACTACCACCTCATCTTTTTTCTTATCTTCCTTCACTGTTTCTTTTTCATCATCTTCCACTACATCCTCAACAATTACTTCTTCTTCATCCTTCTTGTCTTCCACTTTCTTCTGAACCGGTTGAAGCACAAGCCCACTTCTTGTAGTAATAGATTTGCAGTGCTCCTTTGGATTCACCATTGTATCACCAGGGAACTTGCTCTGTGATCTCTCAGATATCTGCCTTGATAGCTGACCAATCTGTGTCTCCAAATTCCGGATGGATGCTTCTTGGTTTCTGAATGAAGTTTTAGTTTCTTGCATGAATGCAGAATTTTCTTCTCTAAAAGAATTTGACCCTTGAATTAAATCTTGAGTGGTCTTAGATAACTGGGCAAAAGCTTTCTCCCATGCAGAAGTATCTGCTTGCTGTGATGAATGTGGTGGAGGAGGATGCAATGGAGGATTCAACTGATGGTTGGAAATGTAACTGAACCCAGGGTGTTGATTCCTATTCTTCCATGGTGGCACATACAGATTTTGCCCTTAGGTGTTAGGGCTCCTCTGGTCATACCATACTCTATTCACTTCAGTTTGTTCAGTAGATACCCCATAGTCACAATCATTTGTTACATGGCTTTTCCCACAAATTACACACACACAGTTAGTGTCCACAGAAGCAACCTTTTGAGAGGATAGTTGCTTAGTGAGAGCATCCAACTGTTGCTGTTGCTCTTTCTGAGTCTGCATCAACTGATCATTCTTGGCTAGCAGAGCATCATACCCATCCAACTTTATGATTCCTGTTCTTCTATCAGCCATTGGAGCATAGTCAAATTCCTGAGATGCCAAAGATTCAAATATGTCAAGGGCTTCCTGAGCAGTCTTGGTTGTCAATGACCAACCAACAGTGGCATTCACCAATGTCCTAGTATTAGTAGTCATCCCTGGAAGAAAAATTGCTGCCAGATTCCACACTTCAATCCTATGTTATGGACATTTCCTCAACAATGTCTTAAACCTTTACCAGGCCTCATAGATGGACTTTGACTCCTTCTGCTTGAATCATGTGATCTCATCCTTCAACTTTGCCCTCTTGGATTCTGAAAAGAATCTGGCTAAAAACTTGGTCTGCAGATCTTCCCAAGTAGTAATACTTCCTTGTGGCAGTGACTGTAGCCATCTCCTGGCATCATCCTTTAGTGAATGAGTAAATAGCCTCAATAGAATAGCATCTCTGGTCACTCCATTGATTTTTACAGTGTCACTCAACAGCAAGAAATTCTCAATGTGCAGATATGGATCTTTTGCACTTGTTCCAACAAACTGTTCCTTCTGCACCAACTGTACTAGTGCAGGCTTCAATTCGAAATTGTTGGGCTCCACAGTAGGTCTAACCACACTTCCAATGAGTGGAATGATAACAGGAGTCATGTAATCTCCCAGTGTCCTCTGTGGTGGTTGCACATGATTTTCTGCCATAACTTCTTCCTGTACTGTAGTACTTGGTTCACCACTTTCCAGTACTTGCCTTCTTCTGGCTGCCCTTCTGTTCCTTCTAATTGTCCTTTCTAATTCTGGATTAAACAACAAAGAGTTTTGATCGATAGTACCTTGCATACACCAGAATTACCAGAGAATAACAATTCATACAACAAAAAATATAAAGTGCTGAAAATACAAGATTCAATCTCAACAACTAATGGTATCTGTCAATGTTGAAAATCAAATCCCCGGCAATGGCGCCAAAAACTTGTCAGATTAGCAAGTGCACTAGTCATACAAGTAATAAAATGATGAGTAAAGATCGTTCCCACGAGGATTTGTGTCAAGCACTGACTAACCAATTGTTATTGAGTTGAATCAACCGAAAAATTCTGAATTGCATGGATTTCTTATCACCGGAAATTTAGTTTGAATAAAATTAAAGAATTGTAAAACAAATAAAATATGAATATAACTTAACAAGTAGTCAGATGTCAATTTCCCTCAAGCTTGAACTTATGGATGAACCAATTTCCATAATGAATTATCTACTATGTGATGTTAATCAACCTTTTACTTATCATCAGGATGTGATGTCTTACTACCCTGATAGACACATTAATCAGAAACCCCAATGTCTTGGTGATTCCCTTCTTAATACATGCATTAATCATTAAGGTCTTAAGATCACACCAGTATCATAGCATCAATGTCTTGACTACCAAAACACTAATGATAAAGTTGTCAACTATAGAACAATGTAAACATGTCTGTTCTACATTATTCCTTTAACATGAAGAATTGATCAAGACAACTTCATACAATCACATAATAGAGAAATAAAATATCTAATTAACCATTCATAAATTCACACTTGAGTTCCATTGAATTAGACTATAAAGGACTCTACTCAGACATAATTGAAATAAAGACAAGAGAAGAAGAAAGATCAAACTCCATTGTCATGATAGTAAGTCTTCAATCTTCAAGTGCAATTACATATGAAACACTAACTAATACAACACTACTCCTAAGAATTTGGAAAGTAAGAGAGAGAAGTCAGATCAAATGATCTGATGTAGGAGAGAGAGATATGGTGGAAAATTATATAAGAAAATGTGAAGGCCTTTGCCTTTTTTAGTGTTACAAATTCTGCTGAAAAAATAACATGGGAACTAAAACGTTCTTGATGGGCATTTTAGCGTCTAGGCTTGACGGATGTCCAACTGCTTTTAACTGCATTAGGTGCTAAAACGTTCTTGATGGGCGTTTTAGTGTCCATGGCTGGCAGATCCCCAACTGCTTTTAACGGGCTCCAACGCTAAAACACTTGATTTGAACGTTTTAGCGTTCGAGACCAGAGTCTTTTCCCACATAAAGGAGCTAAAACGTTTGATCAGGAGGTTTTAGCGCCCAAGACCCGTAACTTTTCCAACAGAAGCGCGCTAAAATGTTCTGTGTGGACGTTTTAGCGCTCACCACCAGCAACTTTTCCCTTCAATTTGTAGCAGCGCGCTAAAATGGTCCGTGTTGACGTTTTAGCGCTCAACACTTAGGCATTCTCCCTTTCTCCAAAATCTTCTTCCTTCTTTCTGCTGCTTTTTGAGCTTCCTTTCCCTACAAGATAGTGTAAATTTTCAACAAAGCTTTTAGAACTTGCACTTGAGGGATTTCCAGGACATTAACCTCTTTTTCATCCAATGAATCACACAAATTGATACTAATTTATGCTGAAAAACCTGATGAACTAGGGGTTTATCAGGGTTCTTACAATAACCATTCCCGTATTCGAGTAACTAAAGGAGACTCACAGGATGCATCACTAGAATTGGTGAGCGGAGTGATAGCCGAAGCTGAATCACTTTCTAACATGACTTTCCTCCAACCTCCTTCCCAAGCCCGTTCATGCCCTTTCAGAATAGCCCAAAGCTCATTATTTATTGCATTACAAATTCCTATTCTATAAGAAAATGCTTCCAACCACCTACCATCTGATCCAAAAATAAGACCACCACAATCAGCATTCCATGGGTTGCCTTTAGAAGCTCCATCAGTATTAAGCTTGACCCATCCCTCATCCAGTGGGATCTATCTAATCCACTCCACATGAGAGTTATAGTTTGATTTTTCTCTAACATCTCCTGCAAAACCTGAATCCACTTCCAAGACTTTAAATTTAATCACCTCTTGATTATACCTGCTATCCACCTTACCTGAACCATGAATAATCTCATTTCTCCAACTCCAAGCCTTCTAACAAGTCATCCCAAAAACCATCCTCCACGGTATGCCAAACGAAATGGTCGACACCTACAACAAATTCTTCAATAGCCAGTCTTTCAAGTTTAGATTAAAAAGTTCAGAACCTGTTAAGTGAGGTGCAATCTGAAGCCAAAGGTTTTTTATTTTTTAGCAATCACTCAACAAATGCAAAGAATCCTCTTCTTCTTGGTCACACACTGGACACATTGCCGTACACATAAGAAATCTGCTAGTTCTCTTCCTTATTGGTAATCTATCATGGGCCACCTTCCACAGAAAAATTTTAATTCTTTGAGGACCCATCCACTTCTATATTTCCTTCCACAAAACAGGATTCCCGCTCTGAACATTATAAGGCTCCGAGAAGGCATCATATAGCCCCTTAATTGACAATTTCGGATAACCAGGCATATACCAAGATAAAGTATCTTCACCACCGTTTCTAGTAGGAGGAATGATACTCCTAATACTACTTATTATATCAGGAGGCAGCCATCTAAATAGCTCATCTAGCTTCCAATTTTCCACACTATTCACATACTAACTAATGGATTTATTAGCCTCTTCCCACGGGATAATTTGAATAGCATGGTCCAATAACCTGCCTGAATTATTTACCCATTTATCTTTGCAAAAGAGGATTGACTTACCATCTCCAATCTTCCACACTAACAAATCTTCAAGCTTTCTCCAGGCACTGCAAGTCTATCTCCAAATTCTAGAATCACCAGCCTTTGAACTGAACATGTCAATTGCATCCCTACCATTATCATATTTTGCTCAAAGGACCTAGACCCAAGGGGCTTGAGGTTGAGAAAATACATCCCATGCTAATCTAGCCATGAAAGCTTCATTCATAAAAGCTAATTTTTTCAGACCCAGACCTCCTTTTGGCTTTGGTTTTATGATTGTGTCCCATCCTACTTGATGCATATGCCTTCTATGCTCAGTATCACCCCAGATAAAATTTCTTTGGATTTTCTCTATCTCTATACACACCGCCTTGGGGATCCCACCAGCTTGCATTTGGAAATACGGAATGGAGGCAAGAACTGGTTGTGATAATGTAACTCTACTTGCCTGAGAGAGACACATAGTTTGCCAACCAGAAAGTTTATCTTTTACTCCATCAAGTGTTGCCTTATAAGCATCTTTATTAAACATGTTGCATCCACGCCCCAAGATAACGTCCCACATTCCTGACTCTTTTAAAATTGCAATTTTTTGATATATACTTCTTGCCATTTCATCTGATGTACTTTTGGAGAAAAAAATAAAGGTTTTCTATACACTAACTTTTTGACCTGAGATTTCTCCAAATAAATCTAAGCACTTTAGAACAGCCTGGATTTTATCTACACTGGCTTCTGCAAAAAGCATTAAGTTATCTGCAAACATTAAATGAGAAATTTCTGGCCCTTCTTTTCCTATCCGAATAGGTCTCCATAAACCTCCTTTGACTGCCATATCAATAATATGAGAAAGTTTTTCCATAGCCATTACAAACAGATAAGACGATAAAGAGTCACCTTGTCGTATTCCCCAGGTAGGTTGAAATTCCTCAGTAACACTACCATTCCATAAGATGTTAGTCTTTGATGAGGAGACTCCCTGCATAATAATGTCAACAAACTTCTCAGGCATCTTCATTTCCTGCAGAGTGTGTTTCAGAAAATTCCAATTTAGCCTATCATATGCCTTCTCCAGATCCACCTTCACAGCCATGAAAGCTTTTTTGCCCCTCATGCCATGCATAATATGGATTAATTCTTGAACAACTATGATGTTATCTTGAATATGCCTATTTGGATAAAACTAGCCTGAACAGGAGAGATCATCTTCATCATGATTAGCTTCAGTTTCGTAACCAGAATTTTTCTAATTATCTTGAAGATAACAGGGTAGAGAGAGATGGGCCTAAATTGGGAAGGAGATTGATTCTTTGGAATTAATTAAGACAATCAAAGTGGAATTAAAAGACGAAATGATTTCAGGATAATTCCAAACATCCACTATAAAATTAAAATTTGCTCTTTAACAGTTTCCCAAACTCTTTGGAAAAATAAAGCTGGGTAACCATCAATACCTGGAGCTTTCAACGCTCCCGTATCAAAAATAGCCCGACGGATTTCCTTATGAGAGGGAAATTTATCCAGATGGAATTTATCCTCTTGTGTCAATTGAGGCCACAAAATTTCTGAATCAAGCCACCTCCTGTTAATACTCTCCTCCGTAAAAAGATTAATATAGAACTTGCAGGAAACTTTTTTCAACTCCTCCGGATCAGTGATCCATATATTAGCATCATCCCTAATCCTGGTAATCTTGTTGCTATTCCTGTGAACAACTGTACAAAGATGATAAAATTTCGTGTTACGGTCCCCATTTCTAATCCACTGCTGTCTTGATTTTTGAAACCAGAATTTTTCCTCAATCCTCCAAAACTTTTGTAATTTCCTTTTGGCATCCATCTTCCAATCTGCATAACCTCTGAGAATCCCCTTGACTTCTTTGAAACTGAATGTGTTCCAATCTTTTTAATAGCCCCTCCTTTTTCCTTTGGATGTTTCAAAAAATTCTTCTATTCCATTCCTTTACTACAGGAACAAAATGTTTGAGCATATAAGGAATATCAAAGTTGTTACATTATGAGGATCCAATCAGATTTTTAAAATCCGGATGATCTTGCCAAGCAGCCACAAAATGGAATGGTCTTTTAGGGGGACAAGATTTAACTTCAAACAAATCTAACAAGATTGGATTATGATTAGACTGATACGAGGCAAGTTTGTAACTTTAGCTCCATCAAATTTCAATCTCCATTCCAGATTAGCAGCCACCCTGTCCAATCTCTTATATATTCTGTCCAAATGGCCCCATTTTGGGCCTTGCCACATAAATAGAGAGCCAGAACAACCAAGATCAGCAACATTACAGTCCTCATGAACTGAGCTAAAGAAATCACATCTGCCAGGATCTGGAGAAATTCCCCCTTTCTTCTAATACATCCTTGCTATCTCATTAAAATCCCCACACGTGATCCAAGGCTCAGTACAAGATTCCCCAATAGCTCTCAAATCTGTCCAGAGTTGTTGTCTTTCTAATTCTCTAGGACTACCATATATAGCAGTACATAAAAAACTATCATTACCCTGAAAACTAATTTTCATGTGAATAAACTGATTTGATTGAGAAACAATATCCACATATAACTTCCTAACAAACAAAATTAACCAAATACCTCCCGAGGATCATTGAGCTTCTTCTACCCAATACGTATCAAACCCAATAAACTTCATTAGTTTTTGACAAGTAATACTCTGAGTTCTTGGTTCAAGTAAAATAACCAAATCAATATTATATTTCCTAACCTTTAACTTAAGAGCATGCCATAATTATTTCTTCGCAGCCCCCCTAACATTCAAAAAAAGAAACGACATTAAAACTGGGTTAAGAGTTGCAGGTTTACGGCATACCTACTGCTCTTTAGTCACTGCTTTATAATCCAGTTGTCTCTGAGCACAAGAGCTCTTCCTTCCTTTCCCATCTACATTCCTTCTAGTTACAAATGAAACATCAGGAGGTTTGGGAGCAGGGAAGCTTAATTGCTCCATCTTTTGATGGTTATGGTGAGCAAACTATGTTGTATACAAATCAGGACCTGACTTTTGGATTGAAGGGGTCTCCATAGGTTCACTTCCACAAACCTCCTTGTTATGATTTGTAGAGCTATTTTCCAGATCATTAACTCCTTCCACTGCCAAATGATTATACTGGGTTGTACTGTGATCATGAATTTTTCCTATAGATGGTCCTCCATTGGATTTCCTCTCCCTTTCTATATCATTACTTATCTCCTCATAGGAATTATCAACCACTATATAAGCAGAAGAGTTTTCAATGATTTGAGTTGACTCTTTACCTCTCTTTTTTACTCCTGATTCTGAATTCTTTTTTTGACTTGGTAAAAGATGATCTCCCTTCTTGCTCCTTCACTATGTTCTCATGCCCCTCAGATTCTTCTTCTTTGCCCAGAATACTAAATCTATAAACATTGTATTTACCCTCCTTTCGATGGTCCAAGCCTGAATTACCCTCTTTTTTCCCTCCTTGATTTATTCTAGACTTGTTAATCCTTCTCTGTTTGTTCACCAGCATCCAAGGCCCATATTTTTCTTCTCCTTTAGTTGCTTCATTCAACGATCCCTCACCATTTTTACCAGCTGCACAGATTGAATGGCTTTCGATGGACAATTCTGAGTACGATGCCCATAACCTATCTGATATTCAATATTTTGTATTTAAATTTTATTTTAAAAATTGTTTATTATTTTAATTAAATTAAGTTCATAACCTATATTTTGAATAAAAATTCTCAAATATAGATATATGGAATGTTGAAAATGAAAGTAAACTGGCCTTTGAAGGCCGATGCATGTAAGGTGTAAAACAAAAATTTTACTGCGGAACATACATGCACACATAGGTTCATGCTTTAAGACAGCATGATGTTACCTTGTTTTTGGTCTGATCAGTCAGGGAGATCAGATGTCAGGCTTGAAGGGCTCAAACCCTCTAATGGTGATCCACACCACCGTTCGTCAATGATGCAAGAACCCTTTCTTGAAAGCCACCAGATGAACACCACAATGAGGCTTGCTATGCGCACAAGTGGTGAAGGTGGAGGCTAGGTATTCTGTTTGGAAAGGTGTAGTGAGCTACCCTACAGAATGGTGCATAGATGGAGGAGAGTTGGCTAGGTTTTTCACAAAACCCTAAGGTGAGGAACAAGTCATATTTATGCGCACACTTGGAGAGGAGGAGGGAATTCAATCATTCAAAATGAAAATCAAACTTTCAAACTTCTTTGAAAGTTGCGCATGGAACAGTGTGATAAGGTGGAGCTGTTGCAAAACTAACTTTGCCAACAACCTCCAAACTTATCCACATGATATTAAATTCAAAATAATTTAAACTTAAATTCATAAACTATCATATAGTATATAGTTCTCAAGCGCATAATTCAGCCCTAGAAGGGGTCCAAATACATTGAGTAGTTGCATTCAAAATTTGAATCAACTCACCCACTGATTTCCTCAACCACCAAATCTGAATGGAGGTTTGTTTTAAGTGATAAGATAACACTCTTATCACCTAAAAGTTGCGCACCAAACAGCCAAGGGAGTGCCTCCAAAGATGCTTCTTCATCCAAGGAATATGCTCCAATAAGATCCTGTCTTATCCTTTTGTTATGAAACAACTTTTCAAAACCAATTCAAATTCGAATTCAAACACTTGAATTCAAACGTTCAAACATTCAAATTCAAAATTCAAAATTCAAAATTTCAAATTTCAAATTCAAAATTCGAATTTCAAAATTCAAATTCAAATTTCAAATTTCAAATTTAAAATTCGAATTTCAAAATTCAAATTCAAATTCAAATTTCAAAATTCAAATTTCAAATTCAAAATTCGAAATTCAAATATTTGATTATTAATTTAACTAATTAAATTAATTAGTAATGGCTTGGACTATCCAAGCCCATTACTAAACTCCATGCACCACCCACCCATTTAGGTGGGCTTCCAAACAGCTTCTTGGGCTAATAACATTATTAGGCCCAATACCTTTAAAGCTAGTCCATCATGACTACAAGGTGTTAGTGTGTGACCCATTAGGTCCAACTTAGCTTCTGACATAACTGGGCTTGGGCCCAACAAGCCCACAACCCAATTAATGACAACACAGAGCACTAACAATGCTTTGTTGCCCCAGAACTAGTCAGATTAATGACTTGATCATCCTATTGCACATATTTGGTTACCGTATGTATTTTCCTTCGTCTCGGTTATCTTCCCATTAACCTAGGGTAAGGAAATGTATCAACCCCTGCGATTTAGGGTAAGCTTTATTCGAAATAGGGAATCTTCAATTTACTGACTCTAAAGGCAGATCATCTCATGATCTCTTTTACTATGCTTAGATTCCCGAGTCCCTGTAAATGTCATCCCGATTTCTCCGGTTTACAGATAACCTAATCTCTCACAGAGATTTGACGAATTCCTTCAGCTTATTACCCTAGCCCTGTGCCCTTTAAGGACACGCCCAACAGTATACCTATGAGTCTCCATGTTTCACAAAGACGAGGTATACAATCAAAACATGCCTTCAAGAACACAGTCTAGGTAATAACTTCTGGTCTAAGGAAAGACATACCCAAACATAAAGAGATTACTCTAATGACACTATCTGTGAGATTTCCTCATAGAGTCTCTTTTTGGGTCTGTTCAGTGCGAGCTATACTCTTATAGATCCACCCACGACTTTAGCTAAGATATCTCCATATCTGCAGCTCATGAGGTCTTTACCTTGTATCCATATACAAGTAGATAAGTCGTACTAGTCCTTACTCGAGATCACTGATCCCCAAACTCATTGTCTCTAGACTAGGAACATATAATTAGGAATAGACATGCAATATCCTTGAATCCTCATGATCGTGATCTCATCACAGATACTCAAGAGATACCTGTTCTATTCCAAGGGGTTTATCCAGTTCGTTCATATAATATTAACAGTAATATCGAGACACAATATGAAACTGAATAAATAGTGCTTTCATTTATTTGCGACAAACAAAGTTCTACATCTAGTGTCCTTTATTTAATCAAAAGATTGTCTCTAGGACACCCAGATGCTAACAAGCTCCCACTTGGCCTAGAGCCAATCAGACCTAAGTCGTATGCCCAAAGCCTCATAATGACTATCATGTTTTCTCTGAGAAACAGCCTTTGTCAGAGAATCGGCCAGGTTATCGTCTGTGGGAAAATAATCCATTTTTATATCATTCCTATCAATGATTTCTCTAATCAAATGATATCTGCGGAGCACGTGTTTAGATCTTTGATGAGACCTAGGTTCCTTTGACTGCGCAATGGCTCCTGTGTTGTCGCAAAGCAACTGTATGGGCTCATTCACGCTTGGAACCACCCTTAGTTCATTTACGAACTTCTTGATCCACACTGCCTCCTTAGCTGCTTCTGAAGCAGCTATGTATTCAGCCTCTGTCGTTGAGTCTGCTGTTGTCTCCTGCTTGGAACTTTTCCAAGACACTGCCCCACCATTTAAGGTGAATACGAATCCTGACTGTGACTTGCAGTCATCTTTGTCACTCTGAAAGCTGGCATCAGTGAACCCTTTCACTGTTAACTCATTCACCCTACCATAGACCAGAAACGCATCTTTAGTTCTTCTTAAGTATTTAAGGATGGTTTTGACTGCCGTCCAGTGACCCTCTCCAGGGTCTGACTGGTATCTGCTCGTAATGCTTAAAGCATATGAGACATCTGGTCTCGTACATATCATGGCATACATGATGGATCCAATAGCCGAAGCGTATGGAATTCCACTCATGCTATCCTTCTCAGGCTGTGACTTAGGACACAAAGCCCTTGATAGGTGTACCCCATGACTGACAGGAAGAAAACCCCTTTTCGACCCTTCCATGCTAAACCTCTTTAGCATCTTGTCAACGTACGTGGATTGAGATAAACCCAGCAGCCTCTTGGATCTATCTCTATAGATCTTTATACCAAGTATAAAGGCTGCCTCTCCCAAATCCTTCATGGTAAAGTTTTCTGAAAGCCACTCTTTCGTTATTTTTAATGTGGGGATGTCATTTCCTATTAGCAATATGTCATCTACATAGAGCACTAGGAAGACGACATTACTCCCACTAACCTTTCTGTAAACACAAGGTTCATCCTCGTTCTTGATAAAACCGTTACTCTTAACGACTTCATCAAAACGTATATTCCAACTCCTCGATGCTTGCTTTAGCCCATATATTGACCTTTGTAGTTTGCATACCATATGCTCCTGATCTTTGTTTTCAAAGCCTTCAGGTTGTGTCATGTACACTTCCTCCTTCAAGAACCCATTCAAGAAGGCGGTCTTGACATCCATTTGCCAAATTTCATAGTCGTGGTATGCTGCTATTGCAAGCATGATCCTAATAGATTTGATCATGGCAACTGGTGAAAAAGTTTCATCATAGTCAACTCCTTGTCTTTGACGATACCCTTTCGCCACCAACCTAGCTTTGTAGGTCTGAACGTTGCCATCTGCATCAGTCTTTCTTTTAAAGACCCATTTATTACCAATAGGAACTATTCCTTGTGGTTTAGGAACCAAGGTCCATACCTTGTTCTGATACATCGAATCCATTTCAGATTCCATGGCTTCAAGCCATTTTGAGGAGTCAACATCTTTGACCGCCTCCTCGTAGTTACATGGTTCATCATCCTCAACAGTTTGCTGATTCTCAATCACAAACCCGTACCTTTCAGGTGGATGGATGACCCTCGTAGATCTACGGAGTTGTGTGTTTACTTCTCCATTGGAGAACGTCGCCTGTGGAGCAGACTCGGGTTCCTCAATCTGTTCTTGTGGATCTTGCACTTCTTCAAGATCAATCTTACTCCCACTGCCTCCTTGAGAGATCAAATCCTTCTCAAGGAACTCAGCATTCTTTGACACAAACACTTTGTGTTCTTCCATGGAGTAGAAGTAGTATCCCTTAGTACCTTTAGGATACCCCACAAATAGACATTTAGTACTCTTAGCACTAAGCTTGTCTGATGTCAACGCTTTGACATAAGCTGGCGATCCCCATATCCTGAGGTAACTCAGGTTGGGTCTCTACCACTCCATATCTCATATGGTGTGGTCTGAACAGATTTAGACGGTACCCTATTTAGAAGGTATGCCGCTGTGTCTAAGGCATATCCCCAAAACGATTTTGGAAGTTGAGTCTCACTCATCATAGACCTAACCATGTCTAACAAGGTCCTGTTTCTCCTTTCGGAGACACCGTTTTGGTGTGGTGTGTAAGGAGCGGTAAATTGTGAGAGAATTCCATTTTCTCTCAGATAACCCTGAAACTCGTGGCTCAAATATTCACCACCACGATCTGATCGTAATGTCTTAATCATCTTGCCACGCTGTTTCTCCACTTCATTCCTAAACTCTTTGAACTTTTCAAAAGCTTCAGATTTATATCTCATTAGGTATAAATACCCAAATCTTGATTTGTCATCTGTAAAGGTAATGAAATAAGAATATCCACCTCTAGCCTCAATAGACATTGGGCCACATACATCAGTATGAATGAGTTCTAATAACTCACTAGCCCTATGACTCTCAAGCCCTTTGGGCTTTTGTTGAATCATTTTCCCAGCTAGACAAGATTCACACTGTCCATCGGATTCCAAATCCATGGAGTCCAGGTATCCATCTCTATGCATCCTAGACAATCTTGTTTCATTTATGTGCCCTAGTCTACAGTGCCAAAGATAAGATTGATTATCCGTCCTAGGTCGTTTCACATCTATATTGAGCACTTCATTTCCCATTTCCAACACATACAATCCATTTATTAAAGAAGCAGTACCGTAAACCATATCATTCAAAATGATAGAAAAAGTACCATCCCTAATACTGAAAGTATATCCATCTTGTTCTAAACAAGAAATTGAAATAATGTTTCTAGAAATTTGCGGAACATAAAGACAATTATTCAAATGCAATAAAAGGCCCGTAGGCAAAATAAGGTCAGCATCTCCAACTGAATGAGCAGCAACTCTTGCTCCATTACCAATGCGGAGATCTACCTCGTTTCTATCCAATCTCCTTGGGCTCCTAAGTACCTGCAACATATTGCAGATATGAGAACCACATCCGGTATCCAATACCCATGAGGATGGATTAGCATAAGAATAATTTATCTCAATCATGAAAATACCTGAGGCAGAAGCATCACCATGCTTCTTGTCCTTCACATTGTTCAGGTAGTCTGGACAATTCCTCTTCCAGTGGCCTTTCTTGCCACAATGGAAGCACTCAGCATCACCCTTGTCCTTAGGTGCCTTCTTACCCTTCTTCTTGCCCTTCTTCTTCTTGGATTTTCCTTTGGGCTTAAGGGGGTCACCTTTTGCAGCTCCTTACCCTTTCCCTTGGCCTTGCTAGGCCCACCAATCAAAAGAGCCTGTGTCCTATCCTTCTTGATAGACACTTCAGCTGTTGTTAACATGCTTAACAACTCAGGCAAGCTCACTTGCATCCCATGCATATTGTAATTCATGATGAATTGACTGAAGGAAGGTGGAAGTGAGGTGAGGACTAAGTCATTACTTAGCTCGGCATCCATGATAAAGCCTAGGTTTCCTAGCTTCTCAATCAGCCCGATCATCTTGAGAACATGGCTGGCAACAGACATGCTCTCAGTCATCCTACAAGAGAACAGTTCTCTTGAGGCCTCATACCTCTCATGCCTGCCTTTAATATCATACAACTCTTTGAGATGTACGATAATAGAGGGAGCATCCATATGCTCATGCTGCTTTTGCAGTTCAGGCGACATGGATGCCAACATGATGCATACTGCCATCACATTGTCATCCAAGTGCTGTTGGTGGGCTACGAAATCAAATTCCGCAAACCCTTCTTCCCCTTCCCGTGCAGCTACGGGTATTACAGCATCTAAAACGTAGGCAATCTTTTCGGCCCTTAGAACTATTCTTAGGTTCCGATACCAGTCCATAAAATTTGAACCGGTCAGTTTATTCGTATCGAGTATTGAACGCAGTGACAGTGGATTAGTCATACTATAAGCTGAAAAGGATGTAAAGATAGTTTTAGTTAATATACGGTTATGTAGTTAAAAGCAAATTATTAAAGACTTGAAATAATTTGCCCCTCCCACTATTTTATCTAAGTCAATGACCCTTCCTTTTGACTTAGGGTTAATCTACTTTAGATTTTACCTTAGTGGGATTAAGAGTGCGATTATTTATTTTAACCTCCGTCTGAGACCGCAAGATTAATTTAAATAAAGGGTTGATCTTTATCAACAGTATCTCATACCCTCTCTTAACATTAGGTTGACAACTCTTTGTCACTTAGTGGTGCATCTCATGCAACCAACCTAGCACCATTACCCTAAGCACATAAGCCCGGCTGTGCCTGCAACTTATGTCTTAGTTAAGCATTAAACCAACACCCTAAGTGTCTTACACTTCAAACACTACTCTAGCCCAACGAAATTGTGGGTCCCAACTGAGTTGTGGAGCACCACTATGTAGAAGAGTTTTGAGTAGCATTGGTGGTGGGAGGTAATCATATGCTTAATTATTTATTCCTTTTAAGGGTTCCTTTTATCTTGGGGTTAATTAGGTCCCATCAAACGCATATTGTAAGTTATCATGCTAGTCGTTACCTATGTCAAACATCTATCGGTATACACTAGTCGCTATTGGACAAACATAATAACCATACAAAACGCGGTTTGCCCAATTTATGCATACTAGACGTTCTAATCATACATGCATATAAACAGTTTATATTGAGATAGCCATGGTGCTCGTGCTTTTGTCCCCTTTTGCTTCTTTAAGCAACGGCCGCTTGTCGTCTATACGCCACTAGCCTATTTCTATAATTACAAATAATTAAAGAAACTCCATAACAATATGGAGGAACAAAATTACAAAATTTAAATTACAAATACACTTGTAAATTAAAATGCGCGATTACACATTAATTTAAAATTCAAAAAAATTCAAATCTGGGCACCATGACCATCCCCTTCCTGTTTGTACCTGAAAAGTTCAAAACTTGCAAACACAAACATTATATTATCACATAACATTTTCACATGTATTTTGACATTTAACATTTAAACATCAAAATAACATCTAGATTCAAAATCTTAAATTTCTCATTGGCCGAATTTAAAAACAATTTTAATTCAAATTTTGTTAATTCTTTCTTAAAGAAAACAAAATTAAACCATGCATGTAGCCATATATCCCTACATGGCCGAATCATATAGGTGACTATATGATAAATTTTGTCACAAAATTTCATGCATATAAACATGACACAATTCATGGAGAAAAATAAGAAATCATTCAAGGTACTCTTAGTACCCTCCATGGCCGAATCTACCCTTTCAAAAAGGGTGTTCCTTTTAAAACTTTCATAAAGAAAAAGAAATTAAACCATGATGCATAATGTTTTATGAACACAGAATCAAATTTTCATGTTCATAAAAACAAAAACTTTAACACTTTAAAGGATTTGTGATTCAAAATCCACATGCAGAATTTAAACTTTAACCATTTAAAGATTTTTTACCGTGAAAAACTCTTTTCACAAACAAGGTACCATCACCCGTCGATGGTAAAGCAACCGGGCTCTGATACCACTTGAAAGTAAACTGGCCTTTGAAGGCCGATGCATGTAAGGTGTAAAACAAAAATTTTACTGCGGAACATACATGCACACATAGGTTCATGCTTTAAGACAGCATGATGTTACCTTGTTTTTGGCCTGATCAGTCAGGGAGATCAGATGTCAGGCTTGAAGGGTTCAAACCCTCTAATGGTGATCCACACCACCGTTCGTCAATGATGCAAGAACCATTTCTTGAAAGCCACCAGATGAACACCACAATGAGGCTTGCTATGCGCACAAGTGGTGAAGGTGGAGGCTAGGTATTCTGTTTGGAAAGGTGTAGTGAGCTACCCTACAGAATGGTGCATAGATGGAGGAGAGTTGGCTAGGTTTTTCACAAAACCCTAAGGTGAGGAACAAGTCATATTTATGCGCACACTTGGAGAGGAGGAGGGAATTCAATCATTCAAAATAAAAAACAAACTTTCAAACTTCTTTGAAAGTTGCGCATGGAACAGTGTGATAAGGTGGAGCTGTTGCAAAACTAACTTTGCCAACAACCTCCAAACTTATCCACATGATATTAAATTCAAAATAATTTAAACTTAAATTCATAAACTATCATATAGTATATAGTTCTCATGCACATAATTCAGCCCTAGAAGGGGTCCAAATACATTGAGTAGTTGCATTCAAAATTTGAATCAACTCACCCACTGATTCCCTCAACCACCAAATCTGAATGGAGGTTTGTTTTAAGTGATAAGATAACACTCTTATCACCTAAAAGTTGCGCACCAAACAGCCAAGGGAGTGCCTCCAAAGATGCTTCTTCATCCAAGGAATATGCTCCAATAAGATCCTGTCTTATACTTTTGTTATGAAACAACTTTTCAAAACCAATTCAAATTCGAATTCAAACACTTGAATTCAAACGTTCAAACATTCAAATTCAAAATTCAAAATTTCAAATTTCAAATTCAAAATTCGAATTTTAAAATTCAAATTCAAATTCAAATTTCAAAATTCAAATTTCAAATTTCAAATTTAAAATTCGAATTTCAAAATTCAAATTCAAATTCAAATTTCAAAATTCAAATTTCAAATTTCAAATTCAAAATTCGAAATTCAAATATTTGATTATTAATTTAACTAATTAAATTAATTAGTAATGGCTTGGACTATCCAAGCCCATTACTAAACTCCATGCACCACCCACCCATTTAGGTGGGCTTCCAAACAGCTTCTTGGGCTAATAACATTATTAGGCCCAATACCTTTAAAGCTAGTCCATCATGACTACAAGGTGTTAGTGTGTGACCCATTAGGTCCAACTTAGCTTCTGACATAACTGGGCTTGGGCCCAACAAGCCCACAACCCAATTAATGACAACACAGAGCACTAGCAATGCTTTGTTGCCCCAGAACTAGTCAGATTAATGACTTGATCAACCTATTGCACATATTTGGTTACCGTATGTATTTTCCTTCGTCTCGGTTATCTTCCCATTAACCTAGGGTAAGGAAATGTATCAACCCCTGCGGTTTAGGGTAAGCTTTATTCGAAATAGGGAATCTTCAATTTACTGACTCTAAAGGCAGATCATCTCATGATCTCTTTTACTATGCATAGATTCCCGAGTCCCTGTAAATGTCATCCCGATTTCTCCGGTTTACAGATAACCTAATCTCTCACAGAGATTTGACGAATTCCTTCAGCTTATTACCCTAGCCCTGTGCCCTTTAAGGACACGCCCAACAGTATACCTATGAGTCTCCATGTTTCAGGCAGACGAGGTATACAATCAAAACATGCCTTCAAGAACACAGTCTAGGTAATAACTTCTGGTCTAAGGAAAGACATACCCAAACATAAAGAGATTACTCTAATGACACTATCTGTGAGATTTCCTCATAGAGTCTCTTTTTGGGTCTGTTCAGTGCGAGCTATACTCTTATAGATCCACCCACGACTTTAGCTAAGATATCTCCATATCTGCAGCTCATGAGGTCTTTACCTTGTATCCATATACAAGTAGATAACTCGTACTAGTCTTTACTCGAGATCACTGATCCCCTAACTCATTGTCTCTAGACTAGGAACATATAATTAGGAATAGACATGCAATATCCTTGAATCCTCATGATCGTGATCTCATCACAGATACTCAAGAGATACCTGTTCTATTCCAAGGGGTTTATCCAGTTCGTTCATATAATATTAACAGTAATATCGAGACACAATATGAAACTGAATAAATAGTGCTTTCATTTATTTGCGACAAACAAAGTTCTACATCTAGTGTCCTTTATTTAATCAAAAGATTGTCTCTAGGACACCCATATGCTAACAAGCTCCCACTTGGCCTAGAGCCAATCAGACCTAAGTCGTATGCCCAAAGCCTCATAATGACTATCATGTTTTCTCTGAGAAACAGCCTTTGTCAGAGAATCGGCCAGGTTATCGTCTGTGGGAACATAATCCATTTTTACATCATTCCTATCAATGATTTCTCTAATCAAATGATATCTGCGGAGCACGTGTTTAGATCTTTGATGAGACCTAGGTTCCTTTGACTGCGCAATGGCTCCTCTGTTGTCGCAAAGCAACTGTATGGGCTCATTCACGCTTGGAACCACCCTTAGTTCATTTACGAACTTCTTGATCCACACTGCCTCCTTAGCTGCTTCTGAAGCAGCTATGTATTCAGCCTCTGTCGTTGAGTCTGCTGTTGTCTCCTGCTTGGAACTTTTCCAAGACACTGCCCCACCATTTAAGGTGAATACGAATCCTGACTGTGACTTGCAGTCATCTTTGTCACTCTGAAAGCTGGCATCAGTGAACCCTTTCACTGTTAACTCATTAACCCCACCATAGACCATAAACGCATCCTTAGTTCTTCTTAAGTATTTAAGGATGGTTTTGACTGCCGTCCAGTGACCCTCTCCAGGGTCTGACTGGTATCTGCTCGTAATGCTTAAAGCATATGAGACATCTGGTCTCGTACATATCATGGCATACATGATGGATCCAATAGCCGAAGCGTATGGAATTCCTCATGCGATCCTTCTCAGGCTGTGACTTAGGACACATAGCCCTTGATAGGTGTACCCAATGACTGACAGGAAGAAAACCCCTTTTCGACCCTTCCATGCTAAACCTCTTTAGCATCTTGTCAACGTACGTGGATTGAGATAAACCCAGCAGCCTCTTGGATCTATCTCTATAGATCTTTATACCAAGTATAAAGGCTGCCTCTCCCAAATCCTTCATGGTAAAGTTTTCTGAAAGCCACTCTTTCGTTATTTTTAATGTGGGGATGTCATTTCCTATTAGCAATATGTCATCTACATAGAGCACTAGGAAGACGACATTACTCCCACTAACCTTTCTGTAAACACAAGGTTCATCCTCGTTCTTGATAAAACCGTTACTCTTAACGACTTCATCAAAACGTATATTCCAACTCCTTGATGCTTGCTTTAGCCCATATATTGACCTTTGTAGTTTGCATACCATATGCTCCTGATCTTTGTTTTCAAAGCCTTCAGGTTGTGTCATGTACACTTCCTCCTTCAAGAACCCATTCAAGAAGGCGGTCTTGACATCCATTTGCCAAATTTCATAGTCGTGGTATGCTGCTATTGCAAGCATGATCCTAATAGATTTGATCATGGCAACTGGTGAAAAAGTTTCATCATAGTCAACTCCTTGTCTTTGACGATACCCTTTCGCCACCAACCTAGCTTTGTAGGTCTGAACGTTGCCATCTGCATCAGTCTTTTTTTTAAAGACCCATTTATTACCAATAGGAACTATTCCTTGTGGTTTAGGAACCAAGGTCCATACCTTGTTCTGATACATCGAATCCATTTCAGATTCCATGGCATCAAGCCATTTTGAGGAGTCAACATCTTTGACCGCCTCCTCGTAGTTACTTGGTTCATCATCCTCAACAGTTTGCTGATTCTCAATCACAAACCCGTACCTTTCAGGTGGATGGATGACCCTCGTAGATCTACGGAGTTGTGTGTTTACTTCTCCATTGGAGAACGTCGCCTGTGGAGCAGACTCGGGTTCCTCAATCTGTTCTTGTGGATCTTGCACTTCTTCAAGATCAATCTTACTCCCACTGCCTCCTTGAGAGATCAAATCCTTCTCAAGGAACTCAGCATTCTTTGACACAAACACTTTGTGTTCTTCCATGGAGTAGAAGTAGTATCCCTTAGTACCTTTAGGATACCCCACAAATAGACATTTAGTACTCTTAGCACTAAGCTTGTCTGATGTCAACGCTTTGACATAAGCTGGCGATCCCCATATCCTGAGGTAACTCAGGTTGGGTCTCTTACCACTCCATATCTCATATGGTGTGGTCTGAACAGATTTAGACGATACCCTATTTAGAAGGTATGCCGCTGTGTCTAAGGCATATCCCCAAAAAGATTTTGGAAGTTGAGTCTCACTCATCATAGACCTAACCATGTCTAACAAGGTCCTGTTTCTCCTTTCGGAGACACCGTTTTGGTGTGGTGTGTAAGGAGCGGTAAATTGTGAGAGAATTCCATTTTCTCTCAGATAACCCTGAAACTCGTGGCTCAAATATTCACCACCACGATCTGATCGTAATGTCTTAATCATCTTGCCACGCTGTTTCTCCACTTCATTCCTAAACTCTTTGAACTTTTCAAAAGCTTCAGATTTATATCTCATTAGGTATATATACCCAAATCTTGATTTGTCATCTGTAAAGGTAATGAAATAAGAATATCCACCTCTAGCCTCAATAGACATTGGGCCACATACATCAGTATGAATGAGTTCTAATAACTCACTAGCCCTATGACTCTCAAGCCCTTTGGGCTTTTGTTGAATCATTTTCCCAGCTAGACAAGATTCACACTGTCCATCGGATTCCAAATCCATGGAGTCCAGGTATCCATCTCTATGCATCCTAGACAATCTTGTTTCATTTATGTGCCCTAGTCTACAGTGCCAAAGATAAGATTGATTATCCGTCCTAGGTCGTTTCACATCTATATTGAGCACTTCATTTCCCATTTCCAACACATACAATCCATTTATTAAAGAAGCATTACCGTAAACCATATCATTCAAAATGATAGAAAAAGTACCATTCCTAATACTGAAAGTATATCCATCTTGTTCTAAACAAGAAATTGAAATAATGTTTCTAGAAATTTGCGGAACATAAAGACAATTATTCAAATGCAATAAAAGGCCCGTAGGCAAAATAAGGTCAGCATCTCCAACTGAATGAGCAGCAACTCTTGCTCCATTACCAATGCGGAGATCTACCTCGTTTCTATCCAATCTCCTTGGGCTCCTAAGTACCTGCAACATATTGCAGATATGAGAACCACATCCGGTATCCAATACCCATGAGGATGGATTAGCATAAGAATAATTTATCTCAATCATGAAAATACCTGAGGCAGAAGCATCACCATGCTTCTTGTCCTTCACATTGTTCAGGTAGTCTGGACAATTCCTCTTCTAGTGGCCTTTCTTGCCACAATGGAAGCACTCAGCATCACCCTTGTCCTTAGGTGCCTTCTTACCCTTCTTCTTGCCCTTCTTCTTCTTGGATTTTCCTTTGGGCTTAAGGGGGTCACCTTTTGCAGCTCCTTACCCTTTCCCTTGGCCTTGCTAGGCCCACCAATCAAAAGAGCCTGTGTCCTATCCTTCTTGATAGACACTTCAGCTGTTGTTAACATGCTTAACAACTCAGGCAAGCTCACTTGCATCCCATGCATATTGTAATTCATGATGAATTGACTGAAGGAAGGTGGAAGTGAGGTGAGGACTAAGTCATTACTTAGCTCGACATCCATGATAAAGCCTAGGTTTCCTAGCTTCTCAATCAGCCCGATCATCTTGAGAACATGGCTGGCAACAGACATGCTCTCAGTCATCCTACAAGAGAACAGTTCTCTTGAGGCCTCATACCTCTCATGCCTGCCTTTAATATCATACAACTCTTTGAGATGTACGATAATAGAGGGAGCATCCATATGCTCATGCTGCTTTTGCAGTTCAGGCGACATAGATGCCAACATGATGCATACTGCCATCACATTGTCATCCAAGTGCTGTTGGTGGGTTACGAAATCAAATTCCGCAAACCCTTCTTCCCCTTCCCGTGCAGCTACGGGTATTACAGCATCTAAAACGTAGGCAATCTTTTCGGCCCTTAGAACTATTCTTAGGTTCCGATACCAGTCCATAAAATTTGAACCGGTCAGTTTATTCCTATCGAGTATTGAACGCAGTGACAGTGGATTAGTCATACTATAAGCTGAAAAGGATGTAAAGATAGTTTTAGTTAATATACGGTTATGTAGTTAAAAGCAAATTATTAAAGACTTGAAATAATTTGCCCCTCCCACTATTTTATCTAAGTCAATGACCCTTCCTTTTGACTTAGGGTTAATCTACTTTAGATTTTACCTTAGTGGGATTAAGAGTGCGATTATTTATTTTAACCTCCGTCTGAGACCGCAAGATTAATTTAAATAAAGGGTTGATCTTTATCAACAGTATCTCATACCCTCTCTTAACATTAGGTTGACAACTCTTTGTCACTTAGTGGTGCATCTCATGCAACCAACCTAGCACCATTACCCTAAGCACATAAGCCCGGCTGTGCCTGCAACTTATGTCTTAGTTAAGCATTAAACCAACACCCTAAGTGTCTTACACTTCAAACACTACTCTAGCCCAACGAAATTGTGGGTCCCAACTGAGTTGTGGAGCACCACTATGTAGAAGAGTTTTGAGTAGCATTGGTGGTGGGAGGTAATCATATGCTTAATTATATATTCCTTTTAAGGGTTCCTTTTATCTTGGGGTTAATTAGGTCTCATCAAACGCATATTGTAAGTTATCATGCTAGTCGTTACCTATGTCAAACATCTATCGGTATACACTAGTCGCTATTGGACAAACATAATAACCATACAAAACGCGGTTTGCCCAATTTATGCATACTAGACGTTCTAATCATACATGCATATAAACAGTTTATATTGAGATAGCCATGGTGCTCGCGCTTTTGTCCCCTTTTGCTTCTTTAAGCAACGGCCGCTTGTCGTCTATACGCCACTAGCCTATTTCTCTAATTACAAATAATTAAAGAAACTCCATAACAATTTGGAGGAACAAAATTACAAAATTTAAATTACAAATACACTTGTAAATTAAAATGCGCGATTACACATTAATTTAAAATTCAAAAAAATTCAAATCTGGGCACCATGACCATCCCCTTCTGTTTGTACCTGAAAAGTTCAAAACTTGCAAACACAAACATTATATTATCACATAACATTTTCACATGTATTTTGACATTTAACATTTAAACATCAAAATAACATCTAGATTCATAATCTTAAATTTCTCATTGGCCGAATTTAAAAACAATTTTAATTCAAATTTTGTTAATTCTTTCTTAAAGAAAACAAAATTAAACCATGCATGTAGCCATATATCCCTACATGGCCGAATCATATAGGTGACTATATGATAAATCTTGTCACAAAATTTCATGCATATAAACATGACACAATTCATGGAGAAAAATAAGAAATCATTCAAGGTACTCTTAGTACCCTCCATGGCCGAATCTACCCTTTCAAAAAGGGTGTTCCTTTTAAAACTTTCATAAAGAAAAAGAAACTAAACCATGATGCATAATGTTTTATGAACACAGAATCAAATTTTCATGTTCATAAAAACAAAAACTTTAACACTTTAAAGGATTTGTGATTCAAAATCCACATGCAGAATTTAAACTTTAACCCTTTAAAGATTTTTTACCGTGAAAAACTCTTTTCACAAACAAGGTGCCATCACCCGTCAATGGTAAAGCAACCAGGCTCTGATACCACTTGAAAGTAAACTGGCCTTTGAAGGCCGATGCATGTAAGGTGTAAAACAAAAATTTTACTGCGGAACATACATGCACATATAGGTTCATGCTTTAAGACAACATGATTTTACCTTGTTTTTGGCCTGATCAGTCAGGGAGATCAGATGTCAGGCTTGAAGGGTTCAAACCCTCTAATGGTGAACCGCACCACCGTTCGTCAATGATGCAAGAACCCTTTCTTGAAAGCCACCAGATGAACACCACAATGAGGCTTGCTATGCGCACAAGTGGTGAAGGTGGAGGCTAGGTATTCTGTTTGGAAAGGTGTAGTGAGCTACCCTACAGAATGGTGCATAGATGGAGGAGAGTTGGCTAGGTTTTTCACAAAACCCTAAGGTGAGGAAAAAGTCATATTTATGCGCACACTTGGAGAGGAGGAGGGAATTCAATCATTCAAAATAAAAAACAAACTTTCAAACTTCTTTGAAAGTTGCGCATGGAACAATGTGAGAAGGTGGAGCTGTTGCAAAACTAACTTTGCCAACAACCTCCAAACTTATCCACATGATATTAAATTCAAAATAATTTAAACTTAAATTCATAAACTATCATATAGTATATAATTCTCATGCGCATAATTCAGCCCTAGAAGGGGTCCAAATACATTGAGTAGTTGCATTCAAAATTTGAATCAACTCACCCACTGATTCCCTCAACCACCAAATCTGAATGGAGGTTTGTTTTAAGTGATAAGATAACACTCTTATCACCTAAAAGTTGCGCACCAAGCAGCCAAGGGAGTGCCTCCAAAGATGCTTCTTCATCCAAGGAATATGCTCCAATAAGATCCTGTCTTATCCTTTTGTTATGAAACAACTTTTCAAAACCAATTCAAATTCGAATTCAAACACTTGAATTCAAACGTTCAAACATTCAAATTCAAAATTCAAAATTCAAAATTTCAAATTTCAAATTCAAAATTCGAATTTTAAAATTCAAATTCAAATTCCAATTTCAAAATTCAAATTCAAATTCAAATTTCAAAATTCAAATTTCAAATTCAAAATTCGAAATTCAAATATTTGATTATTAATTTAACTAATTAAATTAATTAGTAATGGCTTGGACTATCCAAGCCCATTACTAAACTCCATGCACCACCCACCCATTTAGGTGGGCTTCCAAACAGCTTCTTGGGCTAATAACATTATTAGGCCCAATACCTTTAAAGCTAGTCCATCATGACTACAAGGTGTTAGTGTGTGACCCATTAGGTCCAACTTAGCTTCTGACATAACTGGGCTTGGGCCCAACAAGCCCACAACCCAATTAATGACAACACAGAGCACTAGCAATGCTTTGTTGCCCCAGAACTAGTCAGATTAATGACTTGATCAACCTATTGCACATATTTGGTTACCGTATGTATTTTCCTTTGTCTCGGTTATCTTCCCATTAACCTAGGGTAAGGAAATGTATCAACCCCTGTGGTTTAGGGTAAGCTTTATTCGAAATAGGGAATCTTCAATTTACTGACTCTAAAGGCAGATCATCTCATGATCTCTTTTACTATGCATAGATTCCCGAGTCCCTGTAAATGTCATCCCGATTTCTCCGGTTTACAGATAACCTAATCTCTCACAGAGATTTGACGAATTCCTTCAGCTTATTACCCTAGCCCTGTGCCCTTTAAGGACACGCCCAACAGTATACCTATGAGTCTCCATGTTTCAGGCAGACGAGGTATACAATCAAAACATGCCTTCAAGAACACAGTCTAGGTAATAACTTCTGGTCTAAGGAAAGACATACCCAAACATAAAGAGATTACTCTAATGTAGGGCTGGCAAAATGGGCTGAGCCCGTTGGGCTGGCCCGCCCCGCCCACCAAACAGGGCGGGCTGGGTTGAGTTTTTCAACCCACCAGCCCGCCAAACCCGCCCCGCCAAACCCGCTAGCCCGTCGGGCTCGGCCCGCCACGGGGCGGGCTAGCCCGCCAAGCCCTTTCTTTTTTAGGTTACCCAATTGTTATGTAACTTCGTGCCCTAGATTTATCTGCATGCAAGTGACTTTTTCGAATTGTTGTGGACTGCTCATACAACCCTTTGTTACTTGTTTTGTTATTCTATTTTACCTTGATATGATTTTAATTTTTATTATTTTTTCTGGATTGAAAGATGCATATTTATATGTAGATTATTAAACACTGATCTTCTTGGTTTCATAAGCACATTAGGATTTTATGCAGATTTTTATATGCTTTTATGCAAAAAAAATTATGTGTTTTTATGCAGAATTTAATTTTTTGTATATTATTTTTATATTTTTTATATTTTTATATATTTTTTTTTATTTTAGGCGGGCTGGCCCGTAGCCCGCCAACCCAATTATAAAACGGGCCGGGTTGCTCAATTCAACCCATTTTGTCAAAACGGGGCGGGGCGGGCCAGCCCATTTTAGGCGGGCCGGGGCGGGTCGGGGCGGGCTGGCCCGTATTGCCAGCCCTACTCTAATGACACTATCTGTGAGATTTCCTCATAGAGTCTCTTTTTGGGTCTGTTCAGTGCGAGCTATACTCTTATAGATCCACCCACGACTTTAGCTAAGATATCTCCATATCTGCAGCTCATGAGGTCTTTACCTTGTATCCATATACAAGTAGATAAGTCGTACTAGTCTTTACTCGAGATCACTGATCCCCAAACTCATTGTCTCTAGACTAGGAACATATAATTAGGAATAGACATGCAATATCCTTGAATCCTCATGATCGTGATCTCATCACAGATACTCAAGAGATACCTGTTCTATTCCAAGGGGTTTATCCAGTTCGTTCATATAATATTAACAGTAATATCGAGACACAATATGAAACTGAATAAATAGTGCTTTCATTTATTTGCGACAAACAAAGTTCTACATCTAGTGTCCTTTATTTAATCAAAAGATTGTCTCTAGGACACCAATATGCTAACAGAAAATAAACTTACATTTTGGTATATATTGTTATTTAATATTATTGTTTTTGGTATCAACACTTTATACGACCACCACCACCAATAATAATATTCTTTTAATACCCATACATTTAATTGTATTAGTTTGTATTAATATATATATAGCTTAATTTTATCTGTCATCTCTGCGAAAAAAAAATGTCTATGCTTCTTCAAAAAAAAAAATATTTAGTAACATGGTGAAGATAAAAAATAGAATTGTAATGACTTCCAGCGAAATAACTTTTTTAATGTTTAATAACTTAACTAATTTACTATTGAAACTGAGTACAATCATAAAGTACAATAAAATAGACCGATTACACAGTCTCATGTAACATTATTGTGATAAGCACTACATAAATTGCTTCTGAAAATTAACACTTATTTCTAATAGCATTCCGGCTTCGTGCTCCAAGTGCACTGCATCACATGATATCACCTGCAAAGAGAGATAAAGAAGATTACCTTTCTTTCACCTAGCTAAACATTACAAGGCCAAATGAGAATTGGAAGCCACTTTACGCATATAAGTGAGGAAAATTTATAAAAATAGTTTTTTGGTTTTGAGAATAAAAAAATAAAAAAAATTGTTTGATAAGATCTGTTTTATAAAAAAAATTTGAAAATTGCAACTTTTTTAATTTTAGAATCAAATTTAGAGAACATGTTATTGTTATTGTTGTTGTTTTTTTTTTTTTTTGAATTTTAACTTTCAAAATAAAAAACGAATAAAAAACACTTGTTTCAATAATTAATCAAAAAAAAAAAATTAAGAACAATAGAACTAGAACACAATCAAATACACCTTGTTTCTCATGGCTTTTTCCCTTTTCTCAAACAACACTATTATATGATGATAATGCCAAAAAGCCAATGATAATTTAGAATTAATTTTATATCTATAGCAAAAACTTGGTGTATTCACATTCAATATTATGATTTAAAAGAAGCATTCAGAGTCAAAGAATAAACAAATATGAGTGAAAGTGAGAAAGAGAGAGCACATGGTTCAAAGTTTGCGGTGCACTTCTCTGGGAGCTGTGAGGCCATGTTACGGTCTACGCCAGATATTGTAGGGCCATTGACAAGTACACACAAACATGGTTGGCCTAAAGCCTTAAGGGCATTGCAGCAAGCATCACTTGGTGGAATGGGGCTAAAAGGAGCAACTGCTGCCCTGCATGGAATTAGCTGCACAAGTGCTGAGAAGAATGTGCTTGTGCAAGGTGTGCTTTGACCTTTCGCCACCAAAGCTGCCATTATCAACAAAAACCACAATAATGACAGAGCCCTGTAACTATAAAACTTCATCTTTGAATTGCTCTGTATTAATATTCCACTTCTGATTGAAAACTTCTTTTGCTACTATGCTTGGAATTAATTATACTAAGGTTTTGTATTTATACATGCATTCTCCTCATGTCATGCATCATACCTGTTCTAACCGAGGCTCATGCTAATCATGCTTACCATGTTATCACTCCGAGATCTTCACCAGAGATATACCATCAACGCGATTGGTGCTGAATGACTTTCGGTTAGAAGATTCGAATGACATGATTTCTCCCATTGGTAAAGTTGTTTTGCGTACCTTTATATTCATAACATTATGGTAATGTAGAGTAAGTTAAGAGATTGGTAATGCATAGTAAGTTAAGAGATATAAACACTTTCATCTCACTGTTATCTCCTTATTATTTCTTAACTTAGTACAGTGAGCACACAATAGAGGGGGGAAATAACAGAAAAGCCAAAAATGTTTGATTTACTGGCCTAATCGTTACGCACAGATTTGCGCATTGATTATGAAGATATATTTTCACCAATGATTAAGACAGACTCGCTTATGATCATAATGGTGTTTTGAAACAAAAGGTAACTAGAAGAAAATAGAGATAAGAGAAATGATTTCTTATTGTGTATTCATATGTCTCATGTAAATGCCATATTTATAAGCTCTCAATGCATTGCTTTGTAAATATTGTAAGTTACCGCTGAATAAGTGAAAATTATTGATTATTTTCGGGAGTTACAATTTGTAATAACGTTTCTGGGAACTATGTACATCCAAATAGTTATATTATTTATAACACTCTTCCTTAAATGTCCGTTAAAATAATGTTATTTACAAAACTATGACAAAATTGCTGGCTACTTGTCTGAAAATGCACATGGAGAATCGTGTCATGCCTAATCAATGCACTTTTATTAAAGGCCGTCAAGGGACTGATAATGTCATTATCGCCCAGTAGATAATTCATTCTATGCATTTTAAGTGTGGAAATAAAGGTTGGATGGCCATCATGGTGGATCTGGAGAAGGATTATGATACGATTAATTGGGATTTCCTTAGGGATACTCTCCAAGGATTGATAACCTTATCATGTGGTGCACAATGTAAAAATCCGTACCGCTAATTAAGGTAATTAATTAAATAAATATGAGAATTAGCAAATAATTCCATAATTGACCATAATAATTATTATGGGGCTTTAATAATTATAGTAAGTGAGTAATAATGTTGAAAGTCGCTTTTCTGATGAAAAGTGCAGATACCGATTCTGCTACCCGGTATAAATGCGTACCGGCGAAGTATCCCGGAAAATTATAATAAGTGCATGAATATTCCTAGAATAATATGTAGAACATGTAAAACAAGTTTCAAGTCAAAATAATGAGAACTGATGCAGAACTGATACTGGCTATGGAAAAGCGCGTACCAGAAAGGTGCTCCGAAAAATAAAATAAAAATATGATAAATCTTGTAAAATTGATTAGTTTAAGAATCTTAAGTTTGGGATTAAAATGCTAAACGTAGGAATTAACGATAATACTGTGTGTTTTATTCTTAAGTGGCTATATATACTTAAGAGGCACTTGATCCTAGGTCTGATTTGCCACCCTACGTGCCTGTATTTTACTGAAACACCTCCAGCCACCCTTCTTCTCCACTTGGTGAGCCAAAGTGAACACCTTTGCTCTTGTTTTCTTCACAAAATACCTTGGTCTTGTGTGAGCTTGCTTGTGTGTGGAGAGGAGTCACCATTTCTGAGTCCTTGTTACTGCCTTGGTGAGTTCTTGTTGCTGTTTTGGTAGTGGTGTGGTGAGAGCCTTTGGTGATGACTTGTTGAGCTTCAAAGAGTCATCTTTGGGTGCAAAGAACTCATCTTTGGGTGCCATTTTCGTATTCCTTGGTAGACGGAATATTTGGAGCTATTTGGTGATCTCCAAGAGCACTCCCTTATCTGTTTTGAGCTTTGGGTAAGTGGTACAAACTTTGATCATGAGTTTCATGGGTTAAAGTTGGAGTCTTGGCATATAATTTGTTAATATGAAGTAACCAACACCTAAGTGAACCTGTATATGCTTAAAAATGGATCCTTGGACGTGTATATTTGGTAAAAGTCGGACCTTTGGTGAATATCTTCGCGAAATGCAGAAACTGCATCCTGTCGTGAAATATCTGGATATGGATATCCAGATATGATATCCGGATATTGATATCCGAACATGGGGATCTGGATATTCAAATATAGATATCCGGATATTGGCAGAGAGGTATCCAGATATTGATATCCGGATATGCCCCCGACAAATATCCGGATATTCTGAGATTTCGAAGAACAGTAGCTGCAATGTTCATACAGAAGGCTATTGGGGGTTTGTGGACCCTAGATTGATGGAGTGAACTTCTGTAATAATTAAACTAAGTCAGAATCAAGTGGTTAAGGGCTTGTGGCTTTGTGTGAAGCCTTAAGACATAAATCGTAAAAGGAAAATGTAGTCTTTATGTTTATGCGTATGAGCTGTGATTATTGATATAATTATTGGTCCAAACAAATTGTGATTGTACTATTTGTGGACGTTGAGCTGTGTGGACTCTTGGCATTGGATTGTTAGCTTGGAAGGTAATCTTTCGTGTCCTCGGCTTTGCCATTGTTGGTTCCACATGTCCCATGGGGGGATGGTTTATATGCATGATGTTGTTTTCATGTATTATTTGATAAATGCTGTTGAGATGTTATATGCGAGTGCCTTTATGATATGCATGTGGTGTTCCACCTATAGGGTAAGCCTGAGTATGTTGTACATACAAGATGGTGAGGCTGTGGGTGAGGTGCAAGCGATGTTCCTTGTACTAATTGCAGGTAATAGACGTATTCCTGTATTTCTCTGGCCAGTAGAATAGTTTAAACACACATGGCATGAATATTTGTTGCACTTCATAGTTTTGGAACTAATATTGTTAAACTGCTTTTGGAACTTATATTGCACATGTAAGTGAGCTTGGGGTGGAAGATCCTTGAGGACCCCTTGTCTTACTGATATTTCTTGTTTAGAGATCTCACCCCACGTTTGGGGACGCTTATTTCAAGTTCAGGTAACCCAAGGGTTGAGACCTCTAGTGGCAGGAGGCCAGAGCTAAGTTAGATATTGTTGTTATATGCTGACACGTTGGATGCTGGATATGCATATTGCTTTTATGCTTTTAGCTTCAGATATTATATTGTTGTTGCTGTTGAGACTGCTGTTGGGCTTTGTTGCCTTATTTGGTGAGCATGGGGATTGTCCATGTCGCATTGACTTGACTTTGTGCTTTTATGCTTCAGTTGTAATAATGTATCAGGATATTGTCCAGGCTACGTGTTGTAGTCCTGTGACTTAGATACTCACTTTTATGTTATATATTGAGGTATTTCAGTTAGTTGTCTTGGAATTTACATACAAGCGATGTTTTTATGAAAATGATTAAGTAATCAACTTGGCTAAGTATTAATGACGTCATAATTGAATTAAAGAAAAAAGTCATTCTGTATTTTAATTAAACGTGGCTTAATACGATGATATGTTAACAAACCGGGTATACACGGGGTGTTACACACAACGTCCTACTCAATGAATGTTTTATGGAACGGAATGACCACGGAGGAACTCCATCCTACTAGGGGACTTAGACAAGGGGATCCAATATCCCCTTATCTCTTTGTCTTGTGTCTGGAGCATCTAGCTCATCTTATTACTTTGTCTGTGTAAAAGAAGAATTGGAAGCCGATTATTGTTAAAAAAGGGGCTCCCCTAATCTCTCATTTATGTTTTGCAGATGATTTGCTTCTTTTTGTTGAGGCGTCACAGGACCGAGTAATTGTTATCTAGTATGTGATGGATTTATTTTGTGCATCCTCAGGCTAGCGGGTTAATCATGATAAGACCAGATCTTATTTTCTCGAAATATTTGCCTTACCAAAGCTACATATTTGAGCAGTCAGTTGGGATTATGGTAGATATCTTGGAATCCCTCTTCATCATAAGAGGGTTGGGAGGGCAACTTTCACTTACATTTTGGACCGTTTGCACACTCGTTTAAATTCTTGGAGTCATACTGTAAGAACCAACACCGCTAATTAAGGTAATTAGCGAATTAATTATGATAATTAGGAAATAATTCCATAATTGACCCTAATAATTATTAATGGGCTTAGATAATTATATTGAGTGAGTAAAAATGCTGAAAGTCGCCTTTCGGAAGAAAAGCACAGATACCGGTTCTGCTACTCGGTATAAATGCGTACCGAAAAAGTATCCCGGAAAATTATAACGAACGCATGATAATTACTAGAATATTATGTAGGACTTGTAAAACAAGTTTCAAGTCAAAATAATGTAATCTGATGCCAGAACTGATATTGGCTATGGAAAAGCGCGTACCGGAAAGGTGCTCCGAAAAATAAAATAAAAATATGACAAATCTTAGAAAAAAATGCGTAGGTCTAGAATCCGAAGTTTGGGATCAATATCTTTTACTTTGCGATTAAGGCTAATACTGCGCGATTAGTGACTTTGCCTATAAATAGACCCATTAAGGGCACAAAACCCTAGGTCTAAATTCTCTTCACATGAGTGTGGGCTGCAGCTTGTGTCTTGCATGCAGCCACCCTCTTCCTTGCTTGGTTGCCACCAAGTTTTCATCTTTCCTTCTTCTTTCACACTCTCCTTCTTGTAAACACTTGTGAGTGGCCTTGTGAGTGTGAGAGGTGGTAGTTTCTGAGTGGAGAAACCTGTGTGTGTGTAGTTAGTGAGCATGAGTTTGAAGCTTTAGTAATGGCTACTTTGTGGTAGTCATTGTGAGCTTCAAAGTGCCTTCTTGTGGTGCAAGAACCCACATTGAAGTGCCATTTTCGTGCTCCTACTTAGGCTGAGTTTGAGGAACCTTGGGACAGCTCCAAGAGCACAACTTGCCTCTGTTTTGAACTTTGGTAAGTTACCTCACTATGATCATGGGTTTAAATGCTTAAAAATGGAACCTTGATGCATGTATTGAGCTAAGTTAATAACTTAAGGGTGGGGTAGGTTAAACACACCTAGAAATGCATGTTTAAGTGCCTTTAATCGGTTAAAAAGTTGAACCTATGGATTGGATACTCACGAAATGCAGAAAATGCATTCTGTCGTGAGATATCCGGATATTGTCGGGCAGATATCCGGATATCAGTATCCGGATATGATATCCGGATATCCATATCCGGATATGGGGACAGCAACGAACCTGTTTCGGTAAAAATTCGATATCTTGAGCTACAGAGCTCCAAATCGAGTGCCGTTTGGACCTATGTGTAGCTAACACATAAGGCTATAACCCTGTAAAATGTAGTAGCCATTGGATAAGTGGTTTGATCTCAGTGTTAGTTTAAAGTCGCGTCTTGGGTGCTGGAAATTCAGTTGGCAGCAGTCACTTTGCGAAAATCATAACCGGAGTTATACAACTCCGAATGAGACATAAGATATGTCGTTGGAAAGCTTGTGAGGTCTAGTTTAACATATTAAAATCTCAGAATTTTTGGTAAAGAATCACAACTGCAGTTTTAATAAAATGGAACCTTGGGAGTGATATCTCGCGAAATGCAGAAACTGCATTCGGTCGTGAGATATCCGGATATTTGTCGAACAGATATCCGGATATTGATATCCGGATATGGGTACTGGGTATCCGGATATGGTATATCCGGATATGGTCAGTGTGATATCCGGATATGGCATATCCGGATATGTCCCTTGTGATATCCGGATATCCTGGGATTTCGCAGGTAGCTGTGCTGTGTGAACAGTAAGCTATTGGGGGTTTGTGAACCCTAGATTAAGGAAGTTGAACTTCTGTAATTAATAAACTAAGTCAGAATCACATGATTAAGGGCTTATGGCTTTGTTGGAAGCCTTGAGACGTAAAACGTAAAAGAAAGGCGTAGTCTTTGAGTTGTATGCTTGTGATGCATTTATATTGACTTGTTAATGGTCCATATCAGATTGTGATACTGCTGTTTGTGGACTAGTGAGTGGTTGGACTCTTGGCTTGGATAGCTAGCTTGCAAGGTAAGCTTTCGTGTCCTCGGTTTAGCCATTTTGATGTTCCACCATGTCCCATGGGGATGGGTTTATGCATGCTGTGTTACATGCTTTGATTATTTTGGAAATGCTGTTGAGCTGTTTATATGTAATGAGCATTATGATATGCATGTGGTGTCCACCTAGACGGCAATCCTGAGTATGTAGTACATACAAGATGGAGAAGCATGTGGGTGAGGTGCAGGTAGTATCCATGTACTCATGTAGGCATAGACGTATTCCTACATTTCTCTGGCCAGTAGATTTGAAAGCACACATGACATGAATAATTGCTGCATCGCATGATTTTAGAACTTATACTGTAATACTGTTTTTAGAACTTATATTACACATGTAAGTGAGCTTGGGGTGGAGACTCCTTGAGGACCCCTTGTCTTACTGAGATTTCTTGTTAGAGATCTCACCCCACGTTTGGGGACGCTTATTTCAGGATCAGGTAATGTTGAGGGCTCAGGTGGCAGGAGGCCAGAGTTGAGCTGATTGATGATATGCTGACTGCTGTTATGCTATTTCTTCTGTTGTTTATGTTTTCTGCTTTAATTATGTTAAGTTTATGTTGAGACTATTTGCGGGCATCGTTGCCTTATTTGGTGAGCATGGGGTTTGTCCATGCCACATGATTGTTATCGTCTTTTTATGTTAATGTTGTAATTAAAGTATCAGGATTTTGACCCAGGCTACTTGTGTAGACCTGTGGCCTTAGATACTCACTATTATTTATATATGAGGTATTCCAGTTAGAGGTCTTGCAATTTACATACAGGCAGTATTTTTATGAAAATGATTAAGTAATCAAGTTGGTTAAGTTAATGACGTCATAAGTGAATTAAAGAAAAAGTTATTCCGCATTTTAATTAAGCGTGGCTTAATACGATAGTGTGTTAACAGACCGGGTTAACACGGGCTGTTACATTTTATGGTATCAGAGCACTTTCTAGGGAAAAGCCTGTATGTATTGCAATAACTTAGGATGTGTCGTTGCGTGTCTACTTTGTGTTCTCTCTGACTGGTGTGTGTGATGATAATGCATTTGTGACCACATGGCGTGGGCCTGATCAACTCATTCGTTGTGTAACTTGTGCAGAGTCATGGTACCACCGAGGAGGAACACGAGTACAAGCGAGGATCAATCGGATCCTGTCCTGGCTGCATTAGCTGAGATGCAGGCGGCCCGACTAGCCGACCAGGAAGCCACGAGGCTGGCAAACCGGGCAATGCTGGACGCAATTAGAGATGCGAACCGGCAAACCACGGCAGAGGTTCTGGAGGAGAACCGGATGGCCAACATGACGATGATGAGGGTCATGTTGGAGGAGCTGAGGGCTGGTCCTGCTGCGGGCCAGGGTCCTCCACCACCTCCACCGCCGCCACCGCCTCCACCTCCGCCTAGTCAACAGGAGGACACCCAGAGCCAGATGGGCGAGGGTAGTCATTTGACGGGGGCTATGCAGACTATCCCCGTTCTTGCTGAGGATCGTGACGAGATCGATCGCCGGCTGAATGCTTTCCGCAAGCATAAGCCACCTACCTTCGACGGATCGTATGATCCCATTGCTGCTGCCAGATGGTTACAGGCGCTGGACAAGATTTTCCGGATCATGCAGTGCACCGATCCGCAGAAGCTGCTGTTCGCCACATACATGCTGGAGGGCGAGGCCCATGAGTGGTGGACCAACCTGTCTCAGGTCTATGAGATGCAAGGTCATGTGATGACATGGCCATTCTTCGAGGAGAGCTTCCTGGGTCAGTACTTCCCTTATGACTCACAGGAGAGGAAGCAGGGGGAGTTTGACCGGTTGGTGCAGGGCTCGTTGTCTGTCGACGAGTACCTGGCCAAGTTTAATGAACTGGTCAAGTTCTCTCATTTTCGCATGGCGAGGCCTACTCCTACATTCTTGGCGGCCAAGTTCCGGAGGGGACTTAATGAGGATATTGCTGGACATCTCGCTGGTTCTGCTTCGAGAGACTTCGGAGCGTTGGTGCAGCAGTGCCGCGACATCGAGGACTACTGCCGGGCGAGTCAGGCCAAGAGGGCCAAGGTTGAGGTGCCACAGAGCGCTGGTGGTTCTACTCCCTGGAAGAACAAGAAATTTTCCAACAAGGGCAAGGGTAAACCACCGTTGGCGGCTAAGCAAGCGCCAAATCAGTTCAGGAAGACTGCTGCTTCGGGGAACGCCGCTAGACCTCCTGCTCCCAGATGTTCTGGATGCGGGAAGTCACATTTTGGGCCGTGCTCTACCGGTCAGCTGATTTGCTTCCAGTGTGGCAAGGAGGGCCACTACTCGAGAGATTGCCCGACGGCGAGAGTTGCTGCAGTGCAGGCTGTGCCATTGCAGATGGTTCCTACTGGGGCACCAGCCGTGCCACCTACCACCGGACGAGTCTACACACTTGATCGTCAGCAGTCGGATAGAGCTCCGAACCTGGTCAGAGGTACTGTTACCATTGGTGGATCAGCTATTGATGTTTTATTTGATTCCGGGGCAACGCACTCTTTTGTTGCTACCCCTATTGCTGTGGGGCTTGAGTTGCCCAGTGATGTGCTTTCTCCACCGATGCGGGTTACCACCGCCACCGGAGAAAAATGTTTGACCTCCACTGTTCATCGCGATGTAGCGTTTCAGTGGGATGGCCGTGACTTCTTGGTAGATCTGATAGGATTACCGATGGCCAACCTTCAAATTATTCTGGGCATGGATTGGTTGTCCAGAAACTGTGCAATGATTGACTGTTGTGCCAAGAAAGTGGTGATGTCTCCGGGTGGGTCCACAGCCAGTTCCTCACCGTTCATTTCAGTCCTGCAGGCGAGGAGGGCCTTGAGAGCAGGGGCATTTGGCTATGTCATGTTGGGAGGTTTGGTGAGTGGGACACAGGAGGATCTCACTGGCATTCCTGTGGTGAGGGAATTCCTCGAGGTGTTTCCTGAGGAGATTCCTGAGTTTCCACCACAGAGGGAGATAGAGTTCTCCATTGACTTATTGCCTGGTGTGGGGCCTATATCGTTGGCTCCATACCGGATGTCGCCACCAGAGTTGGCGGAGCTGAAGAAGCATATCGAGGAGCTTTCAGCAAAAGATTTTATTCGGCCGAGTGTGTCTCCCTGGGGAGCACCGGTCATATTTGTGAAAAAGAAAGATGGGACCATGCGGTTGTGCACCGACTACAGACAATTGAACAAGGTGACAATCAAGAACAAGTACCCTCTTCCACGCATTGATGATTTGCTGGATCAGGTCAGAGGTGCTTGTGTGTATTCCAAGATCGACCTCCGGTCCGGTTACCATCAGATACGGGTAAAGCCGGAGGATGTCCCAAAGACAGCGTTTCGCTCGAGGTATGGGCACTACGAGTACTTGGTGATCCCGTTTGGACTCACCAATGCACCCGCAGTGTTCATGGACTACATGAACAAGATTTTCCAACCGTACCTGGATCAGTTTGTGATCGTCTTCATTGACGACATCTTGATCTACTCCAAGACGGAGGAGGAGCATACTGAGCACTTGAAGATTGTGTTGCAAGTGCTGAAAGAGAAAAAGCTTTATCTAAGCCGTCAAAATGTGAGTTTTGGCTCAAGGCGGTTAAATTTCTGGGTCATGTAATTTCAGCTAATGGAGTTGCAGTTGATCCAAACAAGATTGAGGCCGTGATGGACTGGGAGAGGCCCAAGACGGTTACAGAAGTGAGAAGCTTCTTGGGTTTGGCAGGCTACTATAGGAGGTTCATCGAGGGATTCTCCAAGATGGTGCTACCGATGACTCGCCTTACCCGGAAGGAGACTCCATTCGTGTGGACGCATGAGTGTGAGGAGTGTTTCCAGGAGTTGAAGGAGAGACTGACTACTGCTCCTGTGTTAGTCCTTCCTGATCCTGCGGAGCAATTCGAGTTATACTGCGATGCCTCTGGTAAAGGACTTGGCTGTGTGCTGATGCAGAAAGGGAAAGCGGTTGCTTACGCTTCAAGACAGTTGAAACCTCATGAGGAGAACTACCCGACTCACGACTTGGAGTTGGCAGCCATTGTTTTTGCTTTCAAGATTTGGAGGCATTACCTGTTTGGCATGAAGTTTGCTGTATTCAGTGATCACAAGAGCCTAAAGTATCTGTTTGACCAGAAGGAGTTGAACATGAGACAGCGTAGATGGATGGAGTTCTTGAAGGACTACGACTTTGAGTTGAGGTATCATCCTGGCAAGGCCAATGTGGTAGCCGATGCTTTGAGTCGGAAATCCGTGAGCTTATCCAGTTTAATGATGAACGACTACGAGGTGATCGAGAAGTTCAGAGACTTGAGAGTGAACTCCTTGTTTGGGGGCGCACTGCTCGAAATGGAAACAGCAGAAGTGATAAATGAGCTGATGGAAAAGATCAAAGAGGCGCAAGTGCAAAGAGAGTGCCTCGATTATGTGAAAAACCAGGACGGTGTGTCTTGGAATGAGGATGGATTGCTGCTGTTTCAGAAGAGGATTGTTATTCCTCGAGGGCCATTGACTGAGGAGGTTATGGCAGAGGCTCATAAGGGCCGGTTCACTATCCACCCTGGTGCCACAAAAATGTACCAGGACTTAAAAAGGAATTTCTGGTGGCCGGGCATGAAAAAGGACATAGCGGTCTACGTGTCCAAATGTCTTATTTGCCAGAAAGTGAAGATCGAGCACCAGAAACCGTCTGTTAAACTTCAACCTCTGGAGATTCCACAGTGGAAGTGGGAGAGTATTTCCATGGACTTCGTGGTGGGGTTGCCTAAAACTCAGGCTGGTTGTGACTCTATTTGGGTCATAGTGGACAGATTGACCAAGTCCGCCCATTTTCTTCCAGTGAAGGTGAGCTTCACTACAGAGCAGTTGGCCAAGCTATATGTCCGCGAGATTGTGAGGCTTCACGGGGTGCCCGAGAGTATCATCAGTGATAGGGACCCGAAGTTCACATCTCGGTTCTGGGAGGCGCTGCAGGAGGCTTTTGGTACGCAGTTGAGATTGAGTACCGCCTATCACCCTCAGACTGACGGACAGACTGAGCGGACCATCCAGACATTGGAGGACATGTTGAGAGCTTGCACGTTGGAGCAGGGTTCTGCATGGGATAGGTACCTTCCGTTGGTTGAATTTTCATACAACAACAGTTTTCATGCCAGTCTGGGCATGGCACCCTACGAGGCATTGTACGGTAGGAAGTGTCGGACTCCTACCTGCTGGTTTGAGGTTGGAGATAAGGAGCTGTTTGGCTTGGACTTTGTCCAAATACTACCCTACAGATCCAGATGATCAGGGAAAAGTTGAAGCAGGCGCAAAATCGCCAGAAAAGCTACTATGATGTCAAGCATCGACCACTGGAGTTCAGTGAGGGTGAGCACGTGTTTGTGAAACTTTCACCTGTCACCGGTGTTGGACGGGCACTCGGCGTGAGGAAGTTGAGCCCGCGATTCATAGGGCCCTACCAGATCCTTGGTAGAGTAGGACCAGTTGCCTATCGACTCGCCTTACCTCTGAACCTCGCCAACATCCACGACGTGTTTCACGTGTCTCAGCTTCGAAAGTACATAGCAGATCCTTCGCACGTGGTGCAGCCGGATGATGTGGAGGTTCGGGAGAACCTAAAGACTCCCGTCGGACCACTCAAGATCCTCGATCGTGGCGAGATGCAGTTGAGGAGCAAGATCATTCCGATGGTTAAAGTACAATGGTCAGGAAGAACTCCTGAGGAGTGTACCTGGGAGCGAGAGGACGAGCTTCTCCGACATTATCCCGACTTTCGAGACAGGTATGTTTCTGATTTTGAGGACAAAATCCTTAAAAAGGTGGGGTGAATGTAAGAACCCACACCGCTAATTAAGGTAATTAGCGAATTAATTATGATAATTAGGAAATAATTCCATAATTGACCCTAATAATTATTAATGGGCTTAGATAATTATATTGAGTGAGTAAAAATGCTGAAAGTCGCCTTTCGGAAGAAAAGCACAGATACCGGTTCTGCTACTCGGTATAAATGCGTACCGAAAAAGTATCCCGGAAAATTATAACGAACGCATGATAATTACTAGAATATTATGTAGGACTTGTAAAACAAGTTTCAAGTCAAAATGACGTAATATGATGCCAGAACTGATACTGGCTATGGAAAAGCGCTTTATAGGGAAGGTTCTAAAAATAAAATAAAAATATGACAAATCTTAGAAAAAAATGCGTAGGTTGATAATTCGAGTTTTGGCAATTAATATCTT
>JAVKPL010015768.1:0-12730 GCA_032173675.1 Gastrolobium villosum
TTTCCTTCAAAATATAGGCATGTCCTATCCGTGCAGGGCAAGTATAATTACAAATATGCATATTGAATTTATGAAGAATTAAATTAGCATGGTCTGAATTAAGATTGGTAGCACTAATTAACGGAACATCAGTGACCAGACTGTAATTAACTACTAACTATCAAGGAGATGGTGAACTGGGATCAGTGTTCTTGGAGGCGGTACTTACAGCCACTGAACCACAAACAAGAGGCTTTGGTGTAGGGATTCTGAAACAACTTAGGCTACCACCTGGGATCACAGAGCACTCAGGTTGAGGTTTCTGCATGTCTCTTCCAGGAATGCAGTTAAGTGAGAAATCAAAACCTACATTCCTAAAGAAAAGCTTTGAGCATTGCTGGCTGAACCCAGAAAAGAAATTGTAAGCAACTGTTAGATTTGCAAGGCTTCTCAGAGAGCAGATTATATCTGATAACTCCCCAGAAAGTTTGTTTTGCGCCAAATTGAGAACTTCTATATTTTGCAGGCAAGATAATGTGTCTGGCAAATGACCCATAAGTGCATTGTAGCTCACATCCAGAACTTGCATCTCTGTGAAGATCCCCACTCCTTCAGGAATGCATCCAGTTAGCTGGTTATTGAGGAACAAAATCTCCTTTATTTTAGAACCCATGAAGCCAAAACTTGCTGGGATGTTTCCACTCAACTTGTTGTTAGCTAAATTTATCACAGAGGCAGGGGAACTACCCAAGTTTTGTGGTATTTCACCTTCAAATTGATTGTTGTTGAGAAATACTGCATCCAGATTCTTATTGAAGAGTTCTTGAGGAAGTGATCCTGAGAAGTAGTTGAATCTGAGATCCAAGTAGATGAGGCTTGGCATGTACAAAGTAACAGCTGGGAATGGACCTGAAAGTTGGTTGTTGCTGAGGTCTAACTCTTCCATAGACATGAGGTCTCTGAATGTGTCAGGAACAGTGCCAGTAAACCTATTACTGTTGAGGTGTAGTAGAGACATATCAGTGAGTAAGGAAAGCTCTTTGACAAGAGTTCCTTGGAGATTGGCATGGTTGAGATCAATGCCTGCAACAACAACAGTAACAGCTGATGCAGCAGCCATTCCATCTTGATGATTATCACAGAAAACTCCTTTGTAAGAACACACATTAGAACCAACCCAACTATCTAAAATCTTTAATGGGTCATCAGTGATTGCAGATTTCCATGCCTGTAGAGCTGTGTAAGCTCCATCCAGCTTTGGCACTGAAGATCCTGGGGACTCTGGAATGTTAATCCCTCCACCAACCCAAACCACTCCACCACCAACACCACCACCAACACCAACACCAATACCACCACCAACACCAAAGGCAGCTCTTGTTCTTCTTAAATGGAGTATGAGGAGGAGAAAAGCCAAAATCCAGCTCTTATCCATTATTATCTGAAGATACCAAGATGCTTATTTGAGGGTATGCTTCTAAGGTTTTCCAAATAAGGTTGCTGCATTGAAGAGAGAGGGTTGTGGACTGGTGGGGTTGCTTAGTCTTGAATGTGCTCTATTCTATTCACCATTTTGTATTTAGTTTATGTAATGAGTTTGAGCCATACCTTTGTTCACTTTTCTGTGCAGATGTTGACTTCTGTTGAATGAAAATTTCTGTGTCAGAACAGTGCGGTGAGGTGAGATGGGAGAACTAATCAGTAATCACTACAGCTTTTGGGTGTTTATTATTAGCGGCTGCAGATAGAAGGCACTTTGTTGTTTTAAGATAATAGACAGTTGGCAGTGTAGTTAAAAAAAAATAAAAAAATACCCTTTTCGGTCATTTTAGGATGCCCGTTTAGTTCCTAACAAATAAAAAGGTTTTTCATGGTTCCTAAAAAAATTAAAGTGGACTCATTTTAATCCTTTTGAGAGACTAATGTGTGTCTTTTTTGAATTTGTGAGAACCAAGATTTCAACTAAATAGATCCATTTTGAATTTTCTAGGGACACGAATAACCTTTTTATTTGCTGGGAACTAAAGTGGGCATCACAAAATTTACAGAGAACCACAAAGGGCAGTGGCATAGCCAAGTTGTGGCATCATGCAACATCTCGATGGCTTTTTAGATAAATATGCTAGAGTTCATGGTAAATTTTTTTCGTAATAAATTTGTGTAATTACGATAAATGCTTTGATAATTTAATGTGTCAATTTTTTTTTGCCCCAGTTAAGATGAAATATTGCCTCCGTCACTGAAAAAGGATATTTACTAAAAAAAAAAAAAAAAAAAGAAGAAGAAGGATAATGGTGATTGTTGAACATGCTACCTAAACAAGATTTTGGTTAGTGTAATTTAAGAATGTTAATCGCATTGGTGAAAGCTACCCGACGCTTGTTAACTCCAAAAAGCACAAGAAATAAAGCCAAGTTGATGTATAGTATTGCTCCGCATGTCTTCATCATCAGAGGCATATTATTGTGATTAATCTATTTCTTCAGACATAGTAATAAATGAGAGAGACATTAAAATCGGTGTCTCCTAAAGCTATGTAGGGGCATACTATAATTATTAGAGAACAAAATATTTGGGTATAGGCATATAGCTTAATTAACTTTCTCACATCCTTTTGGAAATCCTCCAGCACTTGAGAAGTTGAATCCCGTGAATCTCAATTTGTACCAAGCAACAAGGATAAAAACAAAAATAAGAAAAAAAATGTACTTTTACATGTGGGGCTGGTAGAGGGATTTAATTTGTGATGAATGATTGTCAGATGGTAGCTACATTAGCTAATTATTGTCAGTGCTCTCCATAGCTTCACAAGAATAACTATTCCTAATTTTATTGCTATTTCTAATTTTATATTAACTCATTGTCATTAATTAATAATAAAAAACCTCTTTAGTGATTGTAGAATACTCTATTTAGCATTACTTTTACATTTGCATATTATTATTTTTTTTAAATATTTTCATCTTTTCTTATTTTCTTTTTTACAAAACACATTATCTATACACGCCGCATACTCACATTATAACATCCCGAGCGCTGACGCGTGTGGGGAGTGATCGCCTGTGCAAAAAGGCATGGACAAAGAGCGGCTCCTGACAGGCTTCAAGCGGGGATTACATGAATGAATCAAATCGACATCCGAAAGAGAGGGATTCCAAAGACTGTACAGGTATGACACTACCTTGTTTGGGATAGCTTATAAGAATTAATTGGTACTACCTATACTAACAAGATGCATCTATTTTTCGGTAGCCTGAAACGAAAGAACTCCATAGTTAAACGTGCTTGACTTGCAATAATTCTGGGATGGGTGACCTCTTGGGAAGTTTGAGACATAATGTACAATTCCACTCTTTCCTGATAAGCATGTTACTACTTGAGACACTTTCACTTTTGCTCTCACGTTCCCACTTTCCATATTCTCATACTCATAATGTGCCCTGCCTTACACACACCGCACTTGTTATTTTCTCAAGGGACTCACTCAGCCTCCATTTCATTTCCACTCACAACTTGGAGCCATTTTTAGGCTTACATTGTCGGTTTCATAACCCCACGTTGCAATCTCCATAAATAGTTACATAATATTTCATGTAAGTATTGACTTTAGATGCAAGATGTATCTATAATACAACTGTACAATCGGTCATGTCTCTCTCTAGCAGCTTGAGATATTTCTCTGCTCCAAAGTGGACGAAAGTTGTTGCATTTTAGATACAAGAGATATCTATAATGTTTGGAAATCGACAATCACACAAATCGTAAACGAAAAAAGAAAGAAAGAAAATAGACACAGTGATTTATCTCAGTTACCTTTTTGCTGACTCCGACAACAAGAGCCCTCATCAACATGCGAAGTATGCGCCATACCCAACATATAATACTACTATACAATCGAATTAATGTTATTTCTAAGCTTGAGTTATATCTCTCTATAGCTACAATCGGTGATGGGAAAACGGAAAGATTCTTCTTTTTCAGCTCTTTTACAACATGAATGGAAATCATTGTAAGTAGTTGCATTTTCAAAGCATAGTCAGCAGAACTCGAGTATACTTTATAATGGTATAGTGCTAGTGCTACCCACCAAGGCACCAACCCTCCCCGCTCACACCAATATAAAGGGGGAGAGAGGACAAGTCTAATGCATGTACATTAATCAGTTATTCATCACTTAATTAAACTCTTGTTCTACTTGAAAATAATTAAGCAACAATTAGAAACTAAGAAAGTGATACATGTATACTTGAGTAATATGATGAGTGTCCTAGACTAAGCATTAAGCAATTCCAAAACTTTGTGTAGGTATTAAACTAAGATTATTTCAAGGGAAAACATTTTCTCATGTTGCATGAGAATTCAAGTGATCCTTCGATTTGCGTGCAAAACTTTTCTTCATCTTTTTCTATTTTTAATAAATGTGGGACTCACCACTAGTTGAGTCACAACATGAGAATTGAATTCTCATGCAACATGAGAAAATCAAATCCCTTATTTCAAAGCCTCGAGAGTTATTTACAGCAAAAAGCAAATAAATGCCCAAAACATTATAATATTAGGCAAGTCTATCTATATATTCTATGGAAAATACTTGTATTATGTCACATAAGATATTTGTCATATGTTGCACACTCATAAAATCTTGTGTCCATTTTTTTTTTCTTTTTTAAAAATTGTGGGCTCCACAGCTTTGTTTCACCAACATAAGATACTTATCTTATGTGACATCAGATTAATAACTCTCATATTCTATAGGCTATTTGCTCTGAACATTCTTCGGTCTTCACATTTTCTGTTTCTGCCTTCAAGATCTACTCCAACACTTGCAAGTTGCATGAGCTATCACCAATATTGGTAGGGTTAGCCGGTTAGGTGTGGTGTGGTCACGTATAGTTATTGCAATATGGGTTTGAATTAGGTCCCATCTTTGATCCTTGGGGGTTGTTGCTGCATAAATGTTATGTTCCTTGGCCTTTACTTCTCTATCTACTCTAATTATCCAGATATATTGGTGTCCAGCATGTGCCAAAGTTGCATTAGGACTTGGCGAGAGAAAATGGTACATAAAATCCTCTATTGTGATTATGAAGTTGCAAATTTCGAAGTTGAGAAACAGCGCATAGAGTTCCGAAAGGAGGACAATAATCGAACTGTTAGTATATCCAAGGATGAAATATTTAAACATGTTTATTATGTTATAAGAGATAAAATTATCTTCTACACATATATAAAAGTACATGGACCCATGTGAAGAAAAGATAAAAAAAAAGTTTCACATACTTTTATGTGTGTTTAGTAGGAGATACTTTTATCTTGTATAACATAGAGATATTAAACCCTTAAACTTATGACGAGAACAAATGTCTATCATAAACAAGAATAATTCTACATATAAAGAACTAATTCAACCCAAAAATTTAAATTGTTGGATAAGAGTCTTTTTAATGGTTTATATTATTTTTTATTATATCTCCTCACGCAAGAGCCCATTGGGCTTAAAGTGTAGATAATGCATACGCTCAATTTTTGATTTATCTTTTGGTGAATTTTTTTAATTCCACTAAAAAATGGAGACAGTGAGAATCAAACTCATGATCTTATGGTAACTAAAGTTTGGTTATCATGTAAAGAACCATTTTAATCCAAAATCTCTGCACTTAAAAAGAAAGAGAGAATTGATGCTTTTCATTTAGAGGAAAATGTCAAAAATAGAAAGCACCATGCTTTTATATTTTTTGGTATTGAATTGAATAAAAAATTTGCATGATTCAACTTAAAAAAATAGGCTGAGAGAATTTTTTAATTTTTATGGTTTAGGGTAAGATAAAATACTATTTTGTAAGAAAAATAGATAGATATTTAACCCAAAAAATGAAAAGCATAGAGATTTATACGTCAATTGTAGAGTGGGCCAAGAAGTGGCCCAAGGGAAATAATTTATTGGGTACAAATCCCAAATATAAACCATTGATATTTATTAATTATAAATGTTAGCATAGTAATAAGAACTTGATCTAATAAATGATATTTGGGAATGTTATATTTACAAAAAATTTTTCATTTACAAATTCTTATAATTAAATCTTAACCGTTGATTTTCGGCGATCTGACTGTTATAATTTATCGGGTTACACTTATTAAATAATTATTAATTCACAATAAATTATAACAATCAGATTGACAAAAATCAACAGTTAAAATTTGGTTATAAGAGTTTGTAAACGAAAAAAAGTTGTAAATATAATATTTTTCAATGATATTAGAACTAAGTTCACAAAGTTTGACTTTGGAAAAGGCATAAGAGGACCGTTGGTTGTAGGTAAGGGTACAAATGGATTGGGCTGGCTAGACTTGCGTAAAATACTTTAGATCTGGGCTTGATCTGTTAGCCTTGTATAGCCCAAATTAAAAGTGTGGTCTAACCTATATTTAAAAATAAAAGCCTTGTTACCAAAAAGAATAAAATAAAAAATAAAATAAAAACCTTGACCTAGACCTGTTAGCTTGTTTAAGTCTATTATATGTCCAATAATTAAAAATAATAATAAAAATAATAATACTTTATTATTCAAAATCATTAAAATAATAATTTTATTTAAAATACATAATATGATATAGGTCAGGCCTGTAGATTTATAGGTCCGACACGTAAAAGAAAACTCATGACCTATTTTTTAAATATGATATTTTAAATATCCGAGCCTGTTTTATTTGTCTATATATAATAGACTGAACTAATGTAGCCATAGCCCTTATTAGAGTGCCTGACCCATTTATGCCCATGACATTTTGTCTTGACAATGACTTACATGGAATCGGAGTCCCATCTATTTATACGTTCAATTTTTAGAAAAACACATTAGAGAGATTATTATTTGTGGGCCAATACCATGCCTTGCAAGGCCCAAGTGAGATTAGAGTTAATTTTTCTTTTTGAAAGATAGATTAGTCTTCAGTAGAAAATAATTTACTCTGACTAGCATTAGAGGTTTGCTTAACGATAAGCCTTGGATTCAAGATTTTCCAAATTAATCTGTCTTCTCTTCTAATGCTTAAAAGTTAAAAGTTACTCTTATCAGTCTGCATATCATAGTTTTTCTTTTTCTTTTTTCTTCCTAATACACTTTTTTTTAGGGAAAACTTCAAAAAACCCCCTGTAAGTTTCTTCAGAATCACTTACCCCCCTCCCCAAATTTTTTAATCATATATCCCCCTATCTAAAGTTTTTTTATCATTTACCCCCTAATTTGATTTTCCATCCAAAACTACAGTTAACAGTGTTAATTATTTTATAAAATACCAAAAGTACCCTTTAATTAAAAAAACATTGACGTTGTTTATGTGTTGAGAGTTGTTGCCATATCCTCTCTTTGTCACAGCCTCTGTTGCTCCAGTTGCAGATTTCCATAGTCAATGAGCTTCACACCTACATCGGTTTAGCTTCTCCTTTTCTCTACACACACGAAATCATTTGACCGAATCCCTATCCACCGGTGCACATAGCGTTTGAGCAATTTCAGGTTTGTCAATCAAAACCCTAACTTGATTTTGTTTCAGGTTTGGAAAAGACAAACAAATGCAAAAATCTGTGTTGAAAAATTAAAAGATGGATACAAGTTAAACATTTATCCTTTTCTGCATGTATTCGATTTCTCGATTACAAGAAATACCTTCTTGGAACGTTTTCCCTATATAATATTATTCTAATTAGGCATGAAGAATTTTTCAAAGCATGAATCCACTATAATATTATTCTCTCTTTTTTTCTCAAAAGTTCGACGAAGTCCTGAAGAATTATCTATTCTTTTAGTATCTAAACTAATATATGTTGAACTTACGAAAACTTTTACACAAACGTGACATGTTCATGAATTATGTAATACAAAATTGTTTTCTCCCTCCCTTATCATACTTGATTCTGATCAGTCCATAAAATATTGTGACAGATTTCGTGAAAACCATATTGCGTGGAATAATTTTGTTGTCTAAAATTTGCACCGCACATACAGAAGAAGCGTATTTTAAAAAAGGCACACCAACTTAATTTGCCTTGAGTCATAGTCTTCCATGTGGATCAATTATTTTTTTGCATCATCACAACATATTTGCATCATCACAAAAAGAAAGTTGAGAAATATATATTGTTTGGTATGTAGGTTGCAATGGATGACTATGATGTAGGTCTTCCATCATCACAACATATCTATAGAGTTGAATTTGGATATGATGATAAGGTGAGTTTGAAGATGGTGATGGTGCTGAGTTTGAAGAAGATGATGGAGCTGAGTTTGAATATGGTGGAAAGGATTGGTGTGCAGATGATAATGGGGCTGACTTTGGAGATGATATATTCGATGGTGATGTTTTGGATGAGGACAAAATGAATGAAATTATAAATGAAGACACTGATGGGGGTAAGATTGAATTGGCACATGGAATGGAGTTTGGGGATGTTTATAAATTTCGAGATGCATTGAAGGAGTGGTCTATTTCTCGTGGGTTTGAATACACATGTGTGAAAAATGAAAGAAGCAGAGTAAGAGCAATTTGTAAAGTTTCCAAAGAGTGTCCATTCTTAGTACATGCATCGGTGGTTGGTGGAGAGAACACTTTTCAAATTAAAACATGGAAACCCATCCACACATGTACTAGACAAGCTACAAACAGCCTTATTACTTCCAAGTACTTATCAACAAAATTATTAGAGGATTTCAGATCCAACTCGAAGGAAGAAATGCGTGGATTGAAAAATAGAGTAAGTAAGAATGTCGGATATGATGTAGGAATTCAGCGGCTATACCGAGCAAGGAAGAAAGCAAAGAAGACTATTTTTGGGGATCATGCTCGACAATTTGAAGTTAGTCGTGCATATTGTGAAATTATTCTAAGTACTAATCCGGGAAGCTTTGTTAAGCTACATACTGAACCACAACCTCCAGTAATAATTGACGGGTTTGTGAAAGAATTGCTCCCTAGATTTCAAAGATTGTTTGTGAGTTTTCATGCAATGGTTGCCGGTTTCACAGCAGGTTGTAGGCCAATAATTGTCCTTGATGGTTGTTTTTTGAAAAACATATTTTGGAAGGCATCTTTTAAGTGTTGTAGCACACAATGTAAATAATGGCATGTTCCCAATTTCTATAGTTTTTGTTGAAGCGAAAAATAAGGACAGTTGGAGTTGGTTCTTGACTTCACTTTTGGATGCATTATATGGCATTGATCCTACGAACTTAGTCTTTATGTTGGATATGCAAAAAGTTAGTTGATTATAACTTGTAATGTCTTTAGTTGCATTTTTTATTGTTTTGGTTATTGTTTTTTTTACTATTTTGGTTGCTATTTTTTTCACTACTTTTTCTATTTTAGTGGCTGTTTTTTTTACTACTTTTTCTATTTTAGTTGCTTTTTTAACTATTTTTTATTGTTTTTTATTTTTTACAGGGACTACTTCAATCATTTGCTGATCTTCTTCCTCACACTGAGCATAGGTATTGTCTAAACCACTTACTTGACAACTATAAGAAGCAGTTCAAGGGAAAATTATACACAGACCTATTATGGCAAGCTGCATATGCAACAACTGAAAATGCTTTTGAGACTGCTATGAAGAAACTGCAGAATGTTGATGGTGGGAAAGCGTATGATTATTTAAAGCGTCTAAACCCAAACAAGTGGTCTCGGTCTCATTTTAGTTTCAAGGCAAAAAGTGATTTATTGGTTAACAGCATTAGTGAATCTTTCAATTCACGCATTGTACAAGCAAGGGAATTGCCTATAATTTCAATAATTGATTGGATTCGGAAGAAGCTAATGGAAAGTTTGTATGGTAGAAAGACTAATATGGAGAAATACATTGGTCCAATTACACCAAAAATCCAAGAAAAGCTTGAAAAGCTGAAAACAATGTCAAGAGATTGTGCTGTCAGTCCTTCTTCACAAAATGTAGTTGAAGTTACATGTCGTGGGAAGTCATTCTCTATAGATATTGAAAATAAATGTTGCAGTTGTAGAGTTTGGGGGTTAACAGGCATACCTTGCATCCATGGTATTGCAGCAATTAGATATTGGAGAAGAGTGCCTGAAGACTTTGTTGATATTTGCTTCTCAACAGAAACATATATAAAGGTATATTCAACTCCTATTAAACCGATTCCAGACCTTCATGATTATCTTGTAAAGAGTGAATCAACTGTTGCTGCACCTGTTATAAAAAAACCACCTGGTAGACCTAAGATTTTGAGGCGAAGACAAGCTGATGAGCCTCGAAACCCATACAAGAACACAAGAATAAACAAACCTATCAGATGTGGAAATTGTCGTGCTGAGGGACATAATGCACGAAATTGTAAGGCATCTGTCATTGGAGAAACACCAAGCCAAAGGATGGCTCGAATTCAAAATGAGCAATCACAACAAATATCTCAACCTTCTATGAAGAGACAAAAGGTAAGGACTTTTTCCTATTTTATTTCAGTTTGTTATTTATGTGCTCTTAATTGAATGGTCTCTTGTATTGATAGATGGCTACAAGAGGAGGAAAACATATTGATGCCCCCTTAGCTCCCAATGAAGGTTCAATGATTTGAAACTTGTTGTTCCTGTTCAGATTTTTTTGAGATTAATATGCTTGAAAGGAGATTTTTTGAAGTTTGTTGTTGCTGGCCAATTTTTTTGGAAATCTACTTTTTTGCACAAGAAAGGAGATTTATGGCTTTGAAGAATCCATGAGCATTGGCATCAGATATATATCTTTTGGGCTATTTTTATTTATTTTTTTATTTTTTAGTACTTGAAACTTATTTGTTGAAGACAAGTTTTATGCGGAAGATTTTTGAGATTTACTTCTTTTTGTGAAAGTCATATTGGGATGGAAATGAAATTTGGTGATTACGGATCCTGTATATGTTAGGTTCTTTTTTTGATTTGCTTTCATTGTTCATTTGGTGCCATTAAACGTAGTGACAATTTCTATTAGGGTAGTGCCAGGGCATAAGGTAAGGACCAGAATTCGGGTGGACTTCCTAAGGATAAGTGGCAGAGGTCTTATTGCCATTGCAATTTTGCTCAGATTGGTAGGGACTTTTTCTGTGTGTTAGGCCATCCAGGGTAATAAATATCAAAAAATAAAGAGTGAGATGTTTGCTAATGGCAAACACAGGGTAAGAAGTAAGAGCACAAGAGAAAAAGTTGAAAGGCCAGCAACAACCACTAAATAATTGAAGAAAAGAACTCCATATACACATTACATGGATTATACTATACCCCTTTGCTTTATTTCTAGCACAACAAACAATAATAATGGGTATTTCATCCAGCAAGTGCATCCACAACCCAGAAAGCATGAATTGCATCAACCTGGCAACTCTTGCTTGTGATAAGACGTGTTGACAACTCAATAATTATGTTTGATAAAAAATATTGACAACCCAGAAAGCAAGCGTAATTAACGACAAAAACGTGTTGTTTGTTTTTTAATTAAAGGGTACTTTTGGTATTTTATAAAATAATTAACATTGTTAACTTTAGTTTTGGATGGAAAATCAAATTAGGGGGTAAATGATAAAAAAACTTTAAGTAGGGGGGTAAATGATTAAAATTTTTGGGGAGGGGGTAAGTGATTCTGAAAAAACTTATAGGGGGTTTTTGAAGTTTTCCCTTGGCTAAACCGAGGACACAAAAGCTAGACCTGTACCAGTGTGCCCCTTTGACTCGAACTCGGTATCACAAGGGTCCACACCACAACTAGAATCCAATGCACTCACAAATCTGGTTCAATGACCATCATAATATCAATATACATATTCTAAAATTTCAAGGAGATCAGATATTATTATTTTCTTCATTTAGATATTATTATTTTCTTCATTTCGAACCTGGAGATCCTTTCTAAAACATAACATTTAACTTATTTAATTTTTAGATAAATATTACCTTATATATATATATATATATATATATATATATATATATATATATATAACGTTTCGTTTTCAAAGACCATACCAAGTAAGCATGTTTCCTTTTTATGACTTTGTCTCCCTGTGCATTATTTTCAACAACAAAGCTTCATAATATATTATATATATTTATGAAAGTTTGACCTCCTGGATACAAATTTATATAGATAAGCCTTAAGCCTTCCTTTCTAATGATAACCTCCAGGGTACAAATCATATATGTATCACGTTGAAACAAACGAAAACTTCCCGGTTCTTATTTATATATATAATATATATCAATTTGGAACATCATGAATCAAATATTTCATTTTGAATTCACGCATGTCGAAATCATGGTAATAACTTGGACCAACGTGGATCTGAGATTTCATTTTAAATCACCCGTACCAAAATCGAAACATAAAAAAAATGACAACACAACGGCCATGTAAGGAAACCGCGCACCGTAATTTCACGAATGATATTTCAACAGTAATATATAACAATAATTTACAAAGGGAATAGTTAAATTATGCGATTCTTTTGAGAACAGAAAAATGAAAGCTTGAGAGGTTTAGAAAGCACCCAGATCCTCAACAATGGGTTCTCCTTCAACACAAGTAGCTTTAACGGATGGTGTTTCAATGAAAGGGAAGAAGAAAAGATGGAAATTTTGCAAGGTTTTGAAGAAAGTGACACTCAAAAACTCCAAAGGGAGCCACTCTCGGCCGCTCAATTTTAAAATAAAAACTAGGGTTTTGATTTCTTTTTAGCAATACGTAGTACTTATGAATAAGATGCAACAACATAGC
>JAVKPL010015769.1:0-12783 GCA_032173675.1 Gastrolobium villosum
TACAATGCCCCTTCCCCATCCGCTGCGATTGGCTCCTCGGCTCCGAAGTGGAAAGTTCCGCCGCTGATATAGCCATAGCAATCCAGCTGATCCCGGTTAAGAGACGCTTCAGGGTTAAAAAATTTAACCTGGTTCACCGCATTGTTGAAAGCGGAACCAACAGCATTTTCAAGTACAGTCTGGCTTTGGTCATAATCAGACCTGCAACTCTTCCTGTCCGCCCTTAGCTGTTTAAGTTGAGAGGCCATCTCCTCATGCGCAGCCTCCGCCTTTGACAGCATGGATAGCTTGGCTTTCACAAACCTCAATATGGCGTCCTTGCCACTTTCCACTCCGCAGCAATCCGAGATAGCATTCAAGTCGGCTTGCGAATTATGCACTGAAAGACTGAGCTTGGCCACATCAGACTTCAGAACTTGGTTTTCCTGCCTTAGCTCGGCTAGCTGACTCTGCATGTTATCCTTCTCGGACAAAATTTCGGAGTGCTTCTCGAGCAGGAGGGAATACGGTTTCATCAAGGAGGCCGCCTTGAAAAGATATTGCTCGGCTTTCTGGAGCTCGTCCGCTTCGGCCTTTGAAGGAGCAGGAGAGCCATAGAAGGAAGGTGGAGCGCGGGTCACGCCACGCAGCTCGGCAGTGACCCCCATCTCCCATAATGAACCCCTCCTTAAGCCAGCAGGCAGGGGAGAGGGTGGGGCGTTACCCCTTGCTACAGATACCACGGCCCGGGTGGTGCCGCCAATAGTAAGAAGACTCTCCTCTGGTTCCCCGTCCAACCAGTTCTCGTCATCATTGGTCAGGTCCAGGATGGAGGTGCCATGGTGGGGCTCGGGGTTGGATGAACCCGCACCCGGGGAAGGAGCAGCAACCTTCGTTTTCTTTGAGGGGGGGGACGGGCTACACCTTTGCCCCGTAAAACCCGGTAATAATCAGGCACGTCATCCGAGCTGGGGTTCATGGTCAAACCTGGAAAATAAAAGAAGCAAGGTTATCAGCATAATCAAGGACATATCAGACTTCAAAGCAGGATAAAAGGAAAAAAGAAAACAATGTTGAAAAGCATACTGGGCTGATCGCTTGCAACAGAGGACTTAGCAACCAAAGACGCAGCACTCATATGACCCCGGGTATGGACATGGGTTAGCAAGGTCTTGACATTGAGCTTCTCCTCGGTCGATAAGGGCAGCCTGTAATCAGCCGACTTGCGAAGGTAATGTTGATGGGACCAATATAATTGGAATTTCCCCTCATCTTTTTCCCCAACAAACCACGGCTTCTCACCGGCCTCGGCCACGACCTTGAAGTACGCGCCTTTGAAGTTTTTGAAGGAGTCACTATATACAGAAAACAACCTCCTAGACGGCTTACTAATACGACCCCGGATGCTGGCCCAACCCTTCAACTTGGGAGGTTCAGAACCGGAGCGTGGGGTATAAATGTTAAAAAAATACATAAACAGGGCAACGGAACAGTTAACGGACAAGGATACGCAGAGTTGCTCGAAGGCAACAATATATGCCCATCCGTTAGGGTGAATTTGAGTGGGAGCTAAAAGGAAATGGTTTAGAAGACATATAATAAAGGGGGAAAAAGGAAAGCGAATACCGATCTTGGTGATCAAGTCTCGGTAAAAGAAGAAAAAAGGAGGCTCTTGCGGATTCCGACCTAAGCACACTGGCTCATCCTCCGCTGGGCAGAAGGTATTAAAACCTATCGGGTTACCAATGGGTAACCCGGATATTTCCTCTGTGGTCAGGGAGGACCTAAAACTAAGGACTTCCTGGGTCACCCAGGGAAATTGCCGGCGCAGACTGGCGCCCACCGGGGCAGAACCTTCTTCAACTACCGCAACCTCGGCTTCCAGCTCGTGATTAGATGAGGTAGTCTCCACGTTGAGTTCTGCAGAAGGGGACTCCATAAGAACCTAGAACAGCAAAATGGGTGGATTAAAAACAACAAAACTAGCAAAGTAAACGCACCTGAGTTAAATAAACTACAGTGTGAAGAGCTCGACGAACTATCTGAAGAGGTCATGGGAACTGAAGTTCTAAATTCGACATGGTGAGAACAACTGCCTAAGACAAGGTTCGCCATGAAGTCATTACCATTCCCAATAAATTGCGCGCTGATATGAACGCAATTGAAGCACGGATTTGGATTCTGAGAAAGGGAGGTCGATGGTAGGGGCTGGACAGAAGACGGATTCAAGGAAACCTGATCTCGAGGACCAGTGATGAGAAGGGAAGACGACCTAGGTCTATCAGCTAAGGAAGGGTTGGCGCTCGTGGGCATACAGCCCGCGATACGGTTAGAAGACAAGGACCGACCTCGCCCCGAGGGTCGAGACCGCCCTTGACCATTGGGACGAGATCCCACTGGTGGACAGCGTCCAGAGCCAGAAACACGACGACGACGCTCGGGCCTAGAGGCCGGCAGCCGACGTCCACGGCTAGAAGAGGCACCTTGGCCTCGAATCACCTCCTCCTCAGCAGCTCTAGCTTCCTCCTCTGCCAAGATTTCGTCACTCCGGCCGAAAACACGAGGACAAGTGGCCCTCCTATACTCATAAGGAACTCCCTTATCCATATTGGAAACTTTTCCAGACAAGAGCAACAAACGCCAACCAGCGACAGTAAGAAAACTGAAGGTAAAGAGGACGAATGCGAATGCAGACTAAATGCAGTGTAATGAAAGCAATAACCACAGGAGTGCAAGCAACAAGCAGTAATGGAAGGCAAGGAGATAAAAAAAAAAAGAAGGATCAGGAAACTCGTACTTACAGAGCAAATGACGCTAAAGTACCGAATGGAGAAGATTGCTGCTTCCATAAAATCTCGAAACACAAATGTCACAAATCGCAAGTGAAGTAACGAAAGAAGCAGAAGGTGAAGAAAGGGGGGGAAACGTCAGTAAAATAGGAAGAGGGGAGAAGTCCAAGAGATATGACCCGCGAAAACGAAAAGGCAGGGGTAAAAGCGTAAATGCAAAAGCAAAAAGCACCTGACAAGACAAAACGATTGATATCTGTACAGTCGCAGTCGCATTAAATGCCAAGACGGCGCACAGATAATCAAACGATACGCATCATGATGGCTTGAAACACGTGGAGGATGACCGCAAGATGAAAGACTGGCATGTGAATTCATATCGGCTATACAGCCGAGATGTTTCAGGTCAGATGATTAACGCAACTCGGCAGCCAGATAGCTCAGCCTACCGAGCTGGGGGGCAACTGTTATGGGCTAGACCTAGGCCCACCATGCACCTCGGCCCGAAGCCCACATTGCACCTCGGCCAGCCACCAAACCCTATAGCCGGGCTATATAAGGCAGGCAAAGTAGAGCAGTAAGGTACACATTTTCTAATCCTAAACACTATAGATCACACACACACCTTGAAGGCATACGCCTAGGTCAGTGTCAGTGATCCACGTTCCTCCCAGATACCTAATCTATAGGCATCTAGAGAGAAACACCTGTATCCAAGATCAATCATCCAACCTACGTTGGACACATCTGCCAACAGGCAGAACAGATCCGACAGTGCTCGATGAGGATTAGTCTTCGGTTACGGCTACCTAGAGGATATCAGGATCCGACAGTGCTCGATGAGGATTAGTCTTCGGTTACGGCTACCTAGAAGATATCTTTGAATTCAAAAGTCATGGCACATGTGTCTCACATGGCAACTTGTACATTAAATGCTTAGTGTTTGATTTTCCTTGGTTTATTGTATTCATAACTGATTCTATTTGAAAGTCCATTGAAGTTCGTTGGAAGTTCCACGGGCCAGGAAGGACGAAACCTATATATTTTTATATTATTCAAGTTAAAGACTGAGTTTAAAAAATGATGGGGTGAGAGAGGCTCGAACTCTCGACCTCAGGATAACTCAGAAGCTATGAGACCTACGCGCTAGCCAACTGCGCCACCACCCCGGATATTGTGAGACCTATTCGCTATTATAACAGTATTTTATCGAAACCAAAAATCCAAATGGTCCATGTTCTTTTCCCATGGATAACCCATGTCCATGTGAATCATGCTGCTTTCTTTACCATGCATCCATCTTATGCATATATAATTCGATTAATGAATCCAGCCTTACTTGCTCCCCATCCCTCATGCCTGTAAAATAAAGGCAGGGGTGAAGCACCATTGGAATGTGAACCAATGTAGCATAGGAGAGCATTTATTATGTTTCAGGATTATCATTTTTTACCTAGTCGCTTAGTATAAATGAGAGAATAAAATTGAAAAAGAACATAAATAATAAGGATAAAAAAGAAAAGAAAAATTAGTTTTGTGAGAGAGAACATCAAAATATTAAGTGGTCCTGAACTATAGAAAATATTTTCGTATATAGCATAGAGTCCATGACGTGGCTTTTTCCTTGAGTATCAACATGATCCTTTTGGTTTTGAATTTTTATAACCATAAACTCTACCGTTAGGATATATACGGCGTGATATTTTTAAATTTTTTTCACAAATTACACTAAATATGACTGGTCATACACTCTTGATTAGTGTATCATCGGTCAGACATAGTATAACTTTTAAGAGTTTGTAAATAAAAAATTTGTAAATATAACCTTCCCCTATACATAGATATAAGATTTACATTGATTGGATCTAAATTTTGGCGTGATCAAAAAATTATGATTATGTACTACAGATAGGATATAGTTATAATATTAAAGTTATATTTTTTTCCTCTCTCCTCAGTAACTTTTCAGAAAATTTTGGGTGACGTAGTAAAGAAAAAAATAACTTTAATATTATAACTATGGGAAAAATGTGTATTATTTTAAATGATATAAAGTTATGTTATTTTAAGTGAGAGAAAGAGATAGATAAAGGAGAAGAGAGTGGACAAAAAAATATAAATGTATGGGTTTCACCTTTATGTGAGAGTGAAATGACACAAGTAGTGTCATTTAAAAGGATAAATATTTTTTCTCTATAACTATATATTACCCGTAATATATAGTTAAATTTATGAAGAGAGAAAAAAATACAACTTTAATATTATAACTATGTATTGCCCGTAATATATTGTTATAATTTGTTGACTGCATCTAACATTAGATCTGGTCATATGACAAATCATCTTGCCACACACACACACACACATATATGAGGAGAGATCACCGGAGTAAGATATATAAGTCTTACTCTCCATCCTATACGTTAATTTTCATCCATATAATTTATGAAGTTATATTAATTAATTAATTATTAAGTACACTATAAATGATAACCCTTGATTTCCATCAATCAACGGCTGAGATGGGAGAGTAAGACTTAAAAGTTTTACTATGGAGTCAAAAGAACCCTCCTATATATATATATATATATATATGGACATAATCAATTCATACAAATATAAGAATAATAACACTTACTCATAACATTTTATTAAATATATTACAGCTTTTATTATATTTATTATATACGTTGTAGATATTTTGACAATGAAAAGAGATATTTATTTTTATTCTTTTCTAAATTATAATTGTTAATGATTAAGGAGGCCTATCATGTGCTAATAATACCAAATCAACCGATAATATTAGTGCATACTAGGCAAACAATTTAAAACGAAATAGTTTTTTTTAAATTATACTTTTTATAAAATAATTTAATCTAAATGAACTCTAAAATTTTGTATAACGAAGATAAACAATCAAAGGATTACCTAGTCACGCCCTAAAAAAGGAGTGGATCCATCATCAAGTCTGTTGCTATTATGTTGTTAATATGGGCTTAGAAATTAGGGAATGGGTATGATTAGAAGGAAGGGGAATATGATGAGGAAAATGACCGTAGGTCATAGATTTGGCCCACACATAAATCTCAATATCAAAGCCTCTATGCTTATAAGGCTTCCATTGCAACTCTGATTAGAGACGCCCATTGCACTTTATTCTACAGATTTCAATTTTCTTTGGGCGTCTTTAACTATTCCAAAAATATCCGATAATATTGTTGAGATAGGAAAATTAAGAATTTCGATGCTAAAGAAGTGAAGATTGAGTATCAACTATCGAGGACCAACAACAATATTTGAAATTTAATTGGTTTTTATCATTTGAAAGTGCGATTGTAAGATTGGCCTGCTCCGTTGAAAAGGCCTACAATTAAATGGGCTATGGTCAAGTTGGACCCCAGTCTATTTGATAGCCTCAGTTTAAATTTAAACAAAATTTAGTATTTTTGTATTTTAATGGTCATTGTCCTTCCCTTATCCCTTATAAAACATCCCAGGGTAGTGGCTAAGGTTGGGTTTTAACAAAGACTACATGGCTTGAAGATGAGTGTGTGAAAACCCTTTATGTCTATCAAAAGTCAAAACTGCTTGAACCGATTCATTCATCCAAAATAGGAAACAAGAAAGGAAAAGACAAGGAGTCATGAACCATAGAAGAGAAGGCAGTCATTTTTTATTTTATTTTTTTAAAATAGAGAGACCAAGATGACTTTTTAGAGAAAGATATATGTTATTATGGACGACTAAGAATAATAAGAATGAGGCTAAGAGCTTATTTTGATGTGTTTTTTTAGAGAAAGATAGATGTTATTATGGATGACTAAGAATAATAAAAAAGAAAACCCTTTATGATCTTTGCAAAAAATAAATAAATTAAGTATTGCTATTTTTTTAAACATGTTTGGATTTTTATTCTTACTTTTTTTGAAAAAGATAAAACACTGGAAAAAAAATACAAATGTATTTTCTTTTTTAAGATTGGTTTTTTTGCTTCTAATTGTTTTACAACATAAAAAACCTATGAAACAAATTCTTGGGCGGTGATGGTGATGATGGCGGTGGTATCGTTGTCGTCGTGATGGTACGACAACGATAGTGGCAATGTGTCGGGACGGTGTTAGTGATAATGATGATAGTGGTTGAGAGTGATTGAGAGAAACAAGTGTTTCTCATTTTGTATCAGTAACAAAAAAAATCAAATCTTTTAATTTTTTTTATGTTCCCTTCTTAGAAATTGAACCGGTTTATTCTCATAAACAAAAAAAATAAATCAATTCACCAAAAAAAAAATCAATTTTGTCAAACACTAATTATATCTATTTTTGTTCCCGATAGTAAAAATTGAAAAAAAAAATTCTAAAAAAGTTGTCATGCACACTCTAATTGTGAGGCTACTAGGTATAGATCGTAACAATAACAAGTCACACCTTGCAAACTACATATATAATAATGAAAATTTTTAAAAACACTTCAAATCAAATTTTTTCACCTAGCTTTTGAAAATTGAACTCATAACTAAGGGTCTAAAAAAGGATAAGTAAAATTAAATAAAAAAAATGATTTAGATCTAACGTGACCTAATCAATAAATCTGAAGATGTCATAATTAACTATTTTAATTACCAAGATTATATTTTAAGTTTGTTTAAATATTATTTACCAACGGGTGAGGTTCGATCTATTAACGGCCAATAACTCGGTATTTTGGGAGTGAGATTATTTGATTATCGGTATTTATGAGATAAACAACATGGAATTTGTAGGATATGTCCCCTTGATATGTTTCGGTACTTGGATATTAAAGACACTGGCCAGTGCATGTAATCCATTAGAGAAACTATCATAGTCAAGGGAATAAATAATTGATTGAGTTACAGAAAACTTCAATCAATTATAGACATTCTACAAAGGGGCGATGCATATTCATGTTATAAGTGTTATTAATCTTGGAGTTCAAGTTCGGGCTTTTAGTGGAATAGCACCGAATTAGATAATCATTCGTTGATTATCAAGAGCCTTGATTAATAACAGATGGTAGATCCCCAGGCTAGCTCAAGAAAAGGGATGGGACAATTTCAGTTGATGACAACTAGTGGGATACATGGACTCGGGCTTTAGGCTCAAGTTTGTACTCAAGAGCAAGTGGGAGATTGTTGGGTTTTTGCTCTTTCTCTAAAGCCCAATAGGGTCAAGAGTAAGAAGAGCCCAAGAAACCCAAAGCCCATTCAGTTTAGGGTTAGGGTTTCTTGGAACCCATATATATTCTACGTTTAGTCATTAGCCTCTGCTAGGGTTTCCACTTGGTGGTTGCAGAGGGCTGATGGATGGTCATCTCCCTGAAAGAGAGAGAGTGCCCACACACTTCCTATTCCCCCTTGAGTCATAGTCTGGAAGATCTGCCACAGTCCAGCATCAAGGGATTTGTTCGTGCTGCGGCGCTGAGGTGAGCAGTTCGTGAAGAGGAATCACATAAGGGAATATTCATACAGGAGATCTGCGCACCAAGAGGTAATCCTGAAACGAGGATGTTTAAACTTTATATTTTAATATATTCGGTAAAAAAGCATACCAATGTACTAGGTCCTAAATCGCTTCCGCTTTAAATTTTAATATCTATTTCAAAAGGATAAAAAGTTCGAGCTAATTTAAAAATAAAATATTTACTGTTTTTTGAACATTTGGTTTGTATTTTTAAAATTTAAAATCTAAATTTGACACAAATCCTTGCAAAAAATAAATATTTATTATTATTTTGTAATTCTGATTGTTATAAATGAATATCCATCTCTGAGATAAAATATAAAAACTTTGATGCAACTATAAGAATTTTTTTATGTGGATGAATATAAAACTTATTACTTGCTGGTATATAATGCTGACAATTAGAGGTTGCAAACTGGATTCAGTCCGGAGGACCGGCTTGCCAACATTTTTTTGTAATTAAATTAAAATTTCGCTCTTCTTCTTTTATAATTAAATTTCTATTTCTCATTTAAATTTTTTTACTATTGATGTTTTTTAAAAAGTAAAAATATTTAATTATTCTTTTAATTTTTGTCCAAAACAAATGGAAGAAATTTTATTTTTAATTATTTCTCATGATATCGAATTGTGGAGTAATACCAGCCAATTCTTTGGAAAGTAAATCAAATGAATTGAATATATATACTTAAAATCAAAGTAAAATTACACTTATAGTTATATTTAATTTTTCAAAATTATATGTGACATTAAAATAAAAATTAGACATAACTTATTATTTTTAAGTATAAAAATTTATTACATGATGATATAAACTATATGCAAGTTTAGATTGAAATATTTTCTTTCAATTCTGTTCTATGCTACCATAAGAAGGATTCTTCCCTAAGCAGAGCTTCCATCAATAATTATAACAGACAGTATGGTTTCCTAGTTCTGACATAATCATTGATGTCTACCTCCTCAACTCCTATTAATCCTATCCTTAAACACTCTGAGCTGCTCATAATCTATGAAGCACCGATACTTTGAATTTTTTTTTCAACATTTATCGGAAACATATTATATCGTATCGATGAATAAATAGTCGTATTGTTGAAAACGCCACGTGGGAATCGGTGCTTCATAGCTCATAATTAAGTGAATGAACAAAGTTCAATGTCATTCCAATTACAAACACTACCCTACAACATGTAAGGGCAAGCCTGGGTTAATACTTTGGATAACAACATATATTAATAATGATAGCTAAAAATGTTAGTTCTGAAGTACACAATAACAAGATTGAATTGAAGTACACAATTAACAAGTTTCAGAAACACATGCAGAGTCTTATTATTACTAACTAATTTGTATCATTAATTGACATTAACATATGTGTATTTATATATATATGAATTCAACAGAGAGTGAAGGTGATGGAGCAATTTACAAGAGACCCTCGTGGCTCGCTCGAAGTGTTCAACCCTTCCTCCTCCAACTCCACCACCGAGAATCCAATCAACTCGCCGTTGCGTTCCAAGTAATAAAGTAGTGAAATAAGAATATCGTCCCACGAGGATTAATGCGCCAAGCACTATTATAACTATTCCCTTTAATTTGGAAAATTCAAATTGGTTGTTGAGAATAATTTTTGAATTTAAATTAAAACTAAAATTAATTGCAGTAAATAACAATAATATCAAGAATGCAAGACTTGAGAATTTAATTTAAAATAGTAAAAACAAAAGCTGTAGCTAGGAATTATTTCACCTCAGATCCTCCTAGAGTTAAATTAATTTCAATATTAAATTATGTCAGATATTTCAGACAATTCATCTTCTAAAAATTAATTGGTTAAATCCTAATATTTAGTGACTTTAACCCTTTACTCTAATTAGTGTCATCGAACGTTCCAAAATAAAAGGCAAAAATAAATAAATAAAAGAATTACCTTTATAAATTCGTTGTGAGTCCATTCTATCAAAGGCTGGCCTGGTATGTTTAGATAATGGGCCAGGTTCATGGACCTGTATAATCATCTTACTATGCAATGCAAATTATTAGGTTTTATTTCCAACACTTGAATTACGCATATTTGGGGAATGACAACACCCTTCCTGTGATCATCTCTTCACTTCTCACCAAGGAACAAGAAGAACTCTTGCTCGACAAGCTCAAGAAATACCAAGGAGCCATCGGGTGGACCATAGCGGATCTCAAAGATATCAGTCCCTCATTCTGTATGCATAAAATATTATTGACTGACCCTGACAGCTTTTCAGTAGAACACCAAAGAATATTGAACCCTATAATGAAAGAAGTGGTAAGAAAGGAAGTCATCAAATGGCTGGATGCAGGGATCATATACCCAATATCTGACAGCAGTTGGGTAAGTCCTGTTCAATACGTTCCCAAAAAAGGAGGCATAGCAGTGGAGAAAATGAAAAGAATGAGTTGATACCTGTGAGAAAGATTACAGGATGGCGAATTTTCCAGGATTACAGGAAACTCAACAATGCCACCAGGAAGTCACCACTTCCCACTCCCTTTCACAGATCAGATGTTAGATCACCTGACAGTAAAGGAATACTTCTGCTTCCTCGATGGGTATTCAGGATATAATCAGATTGCTCTGGCACCAGAGGACCAACATAAAACCACTTTCACTTGCCCTTATGGAACGTTCGCCTTCAGAATGTTGCCCTTCGGGTTATGTAATGCACCAGCAACGTTCCAAAGGTGTATGTTCTCAATCTTTTCTGATCTCATAGGTGAAGGAGTAGAAGTCTTTATGGATGACTTTTCAGTGCTAGCGACGACGTATGACCATTGCTTGAACAACTTAGAAGAAGTCCTTCAAAGATGTCTGTCCTCTCATCTAGTGCTTAATTGGGAAAAATGCCACTTCATGGTGAAGGAAGGAATAGTCCTGGGGCATAAGATTTCCAGCAAAGGACTAGAAGTGGATCAAGCCAAAGTGGTAGCCATAGCACAGATGCCGCCACCTATGAATGTGAAAACGCTGAGATCTTTTCTTGGGCATGCAGGCTTCTACAGAAGGTTTGTTAAGGATTTTTCCAAAATAGCTATACCTTTATGCCATTTATTAGAAAAAGACATGAAACTAGAATTTAATTCTGATTGCTTGAAAGCTTTTGAATCCTTAAAAACCAAGCTCATTACCACACTGGAACCTACCCTTCGAACTAATGTGTGATGCAAGTGATCACGCTATTGGGGTAGTTCTAGGCCAGAGGAAGGACAAACTCTTTCGTAGCATATACTACGCCAGTAAACTCTAAATGAAGCTCAAGTGAATTACACAGTAACTGATAAAGAGCTGTTGGCTGTAGTATATGCTTGCGAAAAGTTCAGGCCATACATTTTAGGATCAAAAATCACTGTCCATACTAACCATGCAGCTCTCAAATACCTTTTCTCAAAGAAGGAGGCAAAACCAAGGTTGATAAGATGGATCTTACTGCTGCAAGAGTTCAACATGGAGATTAAAGAAAGAAAAGGGTATGAAAACCAAATAGCAGATCACCTCTCTATATTAGAACACATTAAATTAGGACTACCAGTCAAAGAGACGTTCCGTCGTTCCCAGACGAGCAATAATTCAGCATCAATCACTTAGAAGCGGACGTTCCCTGGTTTGCTGACATAGCCAACTTTCTTGTAGCAGGATTGGAACCTTACGAGGCAAATAAAATGTAGAAGAAAAAATTCTTTCATGATTGCAAGAACTATCTCTGGGACGAACCACTACTGTTCAAAAGATGTGCAGATCAAATGATAAGAAGGTGCATTCCAGAGGAAGAACAACCTCAAATCCTTCTACATTGCCATTCGTCCCCGTATGGAGGTCACCTAGGTGGAATCAGGACTGCTTCCAAGGTTCTTCAATCAGGTTTTTTCTGGCCCTCCCTCTTTAAAGATGCATTTCAATATGCAAAAAATTGTGATAAATGTCAAAGGGAAGGTAACTTAGCTAACTAGACAAAATGAAATGCCACTCAATCTGATCCTAGAAGTCGAATTGTTTGATGTTTGGGGCATTGATTTCATGGGACCTTTTCCTCCATCTTGTGGAAATAGATTCATATTGATGGCTGTAGATTATGTAAGTAAGTGGGTAGAAGTAGTTGCTCTACCCACTAATGATGCTAAGGTGGTCATAAAGTTTCTAAAGAAGAAAATTTTAACCAGATATGGGACCCCACGCTGTCTCATCAGCGATGGTGGGAAACATTTCATCAACCGCCAACTCAGAGGTTGTTGGAAAAAGAGGTTAAACACAAGGTTGGATATCATCCACAAAAGTGGCCTTATTGAAGTCTCTAACCGAGAGGTTAAGAGAATTACAATTTAATCACTGTGGTTACAGCTGGTCTCTCAAGTTTAGATGAAGCATTATGGGCTTACAGAACTGCATATAGAACACCCCTAGGATGTTACCCATACAGGCTGATATTTAGGCAAAACATGCCCACCACTTCCCTTAAGCTTAAACACAAGCATGCCTCCACTGTTCCACAATCTTTGGT